>CM040406.1:89361826-89449032 GCA_022702515.1 Ilyophis sp. 1 JC-2022 | reverse complement strand
TATTAATTTGACCAACTTCACTATGAAGAACCCAATGGCAAATGAGTACACTGCAGTTCCTGTTTTGATTTTACAACACAGCAACGATGATGTATTGGCTCATTTCTGGACAAAATATAGATTATATTTTTTTTTTAAAAATTACATTAGGAGGACCAATGATGCTTTGGTTAATCTCTTATCAGCTGGTATGCATTATTGCTTCTCTGAATTAGAGCAGAATCCAGATGTCACGCATCAAAGAGCAGGAAGACAAAAGCTTATTGTGATTATCAGTCAGAAAGAAATATGGCTAATGAGGTTATGAGTCCTGCTTAGATCTTATGCAGCAAGCATGGCATTGAGTTTCAGATGACTTCAAAAAGTATTTATCTGAGCTCTTTCATATCTGAAACTGAAGAAAAGCTCAAAGGAACCCAATTTGTTTGATCTATAAATGGCCGGTACTGCTATTTCTGGAATTACAGATATCTGAACTCTCTCAAAGAACCCTGTCAATTAATCCATTATCATCACTTAATTTCTCAGAAATATGATAAACTGTTTATTAATGAGGAGCTTGCTGAGATTTCAGATGATTACATTTATTTAGTATTTTATAAATAATTTTAACATGGCAAAAAAAACTACAACATCCATATGGTTGTGCATAGCATAGTCACCCAGAGCCAGATCAAAATATTTGAGCTTGTTAGTGAAACCTGGCAAGCGTTCTTTTATTTTGGACTGGCGAGAGGAGAGGGCAGAGAAGAAAGCGACCGTAGGAACAGAGGGAAAATGAATCGCTCTCTCTTCTGCACCAGTGATATTAATATACTTCAAAGAAAAGGTTGCAGGAACACTTTGACTCAACAGCCAGACATGCTCAAAATGCCAATCATTAGGACAGACATTAATGTGTTAATTCATGTGTATGTGTGTACATATTACAAAATTAATAAGAAACATGTACACTTTAATTTTAATGTATTTATTGGTTTATTCATTTATTTATCCTTTGTTTTGAAGTCAAGTCTCATTGAGATAGGCTAACTAAAAATCTATTTTTCAAAAGACCTGGCCAAGATGGCAGTAGTACATGCATAAAGTTCAGTTAAAAACACTGACGCAACACAACAATACAGAACAATACCAAGAAGAATGAGAGGAAAACGCTTGCGGAACTCATAATAGCAATGGCATCTTAACATGTACAACGCCGACATTCCTGTGACATGTTGCTTTGTACAATACCTTAGAAACACCCAGGGCTACCATGCTAGTTTAAGCTGATTCTGCAAATAATTCCAGTCCCATGGTGCACAATAGAAAAAAAGCAGTTTTATCCAAGTCTGTACAAACCCTAGGAACATTAAAAAGCAACCATTTGGTAGACTGAAGATGGTAACTGCTAGTATTCACTGACAGAAAGGAAGAGAGGTAGTAAGGGCTTTTTACACATGATGTCTTTATAAATGAAAACATACCTGTGTGTCTGTCTGTGAAGGGTCAATTAAGTCCAAGCCACCATTTCATAATTTTAATAATCTCATAACTACACATCAAACAATATGACTTTCACTGACTTTCAAATGTAATGCAAAAGTAACAGTAAAAAAGAGTCTATCATAAGTATAAAAGTGACTTTTAATGTGAGACAAACTATGAAGCAGCACCACATTTTTGTGCTACCTTAAAACAGCAAAGTGAGTGACAAAGCTATTGGGATGCCCAAAAATCTGTTCTGACCCATGCCCTAGTTTGATAAAAGGGTACCACCATTGCTATCATTTATTCAACCCAGAATGCTTAGTTATGTACCCACCCTCTATTGAATCCAGCCTGTAATCTGCTATGAGTCACATAAGCGTTTTATCATAACAGCATATCTGTGCTACTGCACGTGCTATTTGTTTGGCTGTGTCAATATTACATCCTGTGGCTGATAACAATGTGTAATGGAAACAACAGAGCCATTCAAAGAGTCCTCAGAATATATTCTTATTGCATTTGTTGTAATGATGAATGTTACTTGATAATTATAGAAGTTATTTTAATTCATACATAGTCTCCCAGAAGAGAGAGAGAGAGAGAGAGAGAGAGAAGAGAGAGAGAGAGAGACGTCCTGTTGAGATCATAGTCCTGGTTCCCCGAATTCATTGTCTTGCAGTGTCTAAGGAGTGTGGAGATCAATACTAGGTAAAGAACAAGATTTTGATCTAAATGTTCATCATCGAGTCAATTTCTTATGTGGGATGAGAATGTCATTCTAAGAAACATATAGCATATTTAGAGCATATTTATTTTCATTATTAAGGTATAAGATGTTGGCTGATAACATAAACTACTTGTCTTTGTTACATAATATATGAAAATGAGTTTCTCAGGTTCATGTATGAATGGCAACAGATTCAGACACCAAATGCACACATTGTACTGCCTTTCAGAAGGAATACAAGACAGTTTAATGCGACTGCATAATTTCCATGTGTTTTTTTCCTGTAAGGCTTAGCCTTAGCCTTAATAGCTAGACCTCCCATCTGTAAAGAGTTTGTACTCTGTTCTCTCTCATGTATGATGTTTATTTGACAGGGAAGATGAACAGAAGTGCTCTGTGCATCACCAGTGAATGGGGTTGAGTAGACAAGAGCACAATCATTTGCATGCAGACTGTACTCTTGCTGCATCCAGATGAGAATGTTTACTGCAGTCGATCCACTGAGGGATAGCTGTTTCCATACTCTGCTGTTCTTCTTTGCATAGGCAAGCATACCGTTAACCACTGTTTTAGAAGCCGATATCATATCTTTAGCATGCGGTTCATAAACTTTAATTGGCGTTTCATTCAAAAATCAACCATACATATTCCATTAATTGAGGGCAGTCACATGCCCATAGCTAAGGTCCATTCAACACGTAATTTCTCAAAGCAGCCCGCCAAATTTGTCCAGATTAAATCCAGGTCAAGGAAACGTGTTAGACTCCTACATACTACAGCAGATGTGGGCAAAAAAAAATCTGTTTCTGGTTTTTATGCCAATTTATGGCCTTAATTATTTAATTAACATTTACACCATCTGTCATCTTACTTACATTTCTTGATAAGCGCATGAAGAACAGCTGAAGACTGTTCTTGTGTTCTTATATACAATATTTTACTATGATCTAATCTAGGAGTGAACCAGCGTTCATGTATACAACCGATTAGCCCATTTAGCAAGGGTAATGGGTGGAAACAAAAACCTGCATACACACTGACCCTCCAGCTGGCTAGCAATTACGTTATCTAAGATGTGTTATGCAAGTATAAGTATATGGTATTGCAGAGCTGTTTTTTTGAAAAGTGATGTAAGGTGTGATCATGTGTATGTCCTTGTCCTCCCATAAGAATAAATTAACAGATGGATATTTGTGTCGGTGATGTTGAATAGATTAAAAAGGTCATCTTAAATATGTGAAAAGACAATATCATGATATCATATTAGCTCATTATTATTATTATTATTATTATTATTATTATTATTATTATTATATTTTGAGGAAGCTCCGAAATTGCCCTTAAAAAGGACTTTATTCGAGATTGCTGTGAGTGTGGGGAGCTTATCAGGAAAGTGTAAAGAAAGATTATCCACAGGAATCAAGAAAGTGATTAAAAGTGGGAGATCAATGCAAGCTGGCAAGTTTGTACAGGCTTTTTGAACACTTTACCAATTACATGGTACATGCATGCTTTATTCTGCATCATTGATTGGCCTCCATAGAGTAGGGTGAAGAAGGAGAGAGAAAGTATGCTGTGGCTGATTGAGTGTCTGGTGTCTTAAGCTTTTGTTTCTATTCAGTCAGCGTAGCCCACTTATGGTTGCATAAAAAGCTTGCACTCATCTGGAACTGCAGCACTCAGTGGACACTGTTGTTTAATATATTCAGACCAGATTGAAGCGGACATAATGCTGTTCTGTCTGTATCCACACCTGCATTGTGAATCAGAAAATTGCTATCACAATCCCCATGCTATTATATTAATGAAAGGTATACCTGCAGCCTTGCAAAGCCATAGCATCTGTTCAATACTATATGACAATTTTTTATACCAACAGGAGAAAAACAAATGTTGTACTTTCATCTACAATAGAGATTCCAAGGTTCATGCCCCGATGACCCCGTCACAGAGGGCTAGTGATGAATGAGCTGCCCTCGGGGGCGGCTTTGACTGACCGATCCCTTTCAGGGGGACACCAGATGGGCATAGAACTCTGGCTTTAATTTATTGTGATTTATGGCCAAGGCCAGTGCCCCTACAGTGCTCCTTCACTCCCCAGGAAAGACGCTTAAACATATGGAAACCAGCAGGATCCTGTCAGTTTTCTCTTTTCTCCTGAAAACAATTATCTCTGAGGATGATTTTAGGTTGAGCTGAATATGATCCATGTACGTTGTATCTCATACATCAGAATGTTGTTGGATCCAGCGTGAGATTTCAGCTTTAAAAGTAATATCCATGGAAGTTGTAACGTCTTTCAATTTGTTTGGGGTTGACCATAGTGGGGAAATACTACAGCCTGGAGTAAATGGACCCTTGTTTCCTATAGCAGGCTAACAGATAGAATACACACCATAGTCTCCACAGATTGTGAATCCTGCCTGGCAACTGACACTTTTGATGCAAAAAGCAGAAGAGAGAGGCTTGCTTCAGGCATCTATACCATAAAAAGAGGCCACTTAGGCAGATAAGGAGGGATCTGAAACAGGCTTTAGTGTGGAGATCTGCAAACTGCCAGCTGCACTGTTACACTCACAATCTTACATGAACTTTTGTGTTTCCCTTTTTGTTCAGTTCTCAACATCTCAGTGAGAACTTTACACGCTGGTGGAAAATAATCCGGGTGATTTTTGTGTCAGATCCAAAAATATTTGTACAACAATGTTGACTCTTGGAGACACATGAACAGACGGTTTATGCAGACTCCCAATTTCTTGGTTTAACTAGTGAAATTTCTTAGTGTAAATATTAAAATATGAAAGGTTGGCACCTTCTATGCACCACCCATGATAATAATGGAATTATTGTCACATGGTGAGGGACAAGAGGCTTCATTTCAATCCCGCCAAATGTTTTCATTACTCTTTCACTACTCCTTGGGTAAAATATAAGGCATTTGTTCATAAATAACAATAAACCCACACAAAATACAAAGCTATTAACAAGGCCAATATTTTAGGTCATCAGTGGGAAATGTCACATGAATCCCCAAGACACTACTATCAAAAAAAGCACATTTCATGCAGATCATACTCACAATTCTATCTGTAGACCATGTATCAAGGAGTTATTTTATTGTTCATGTTCAACATTTTTTGGTTCAACTAATGTTATCACAAAAAAAGGCAAAACGGTGTGCTGCCTTGTGAAAATGCTGGCTTATTGATCATGGTGAGATTTGTAACATCTTGAGTGTAGCCTACAATCACCTGAGAAATGGATCCATGGCTTGTAAATAAAAAATAAATGAATCCCATTCCGTACAAATGTCATCAAATTCATTGTTTGCAGTAGATATGGTTTACCTGCAACTGTATCTGACAAAAATGTGTCACCATCAAATGATATCAGAAGAGACAATAATGTTTGCTTCCCCCTTTCTGTGGGCAGAGAGCAGGGGACTGTGGGAATATTAAAGAGCATCAAAAATACTGTGTGAATGTTTTTAAACAGAAGCAGACCTAAACTGAGCATCCTGTTGCAGTGTATTGCCGCTATAGCCACTCACATGATTGTACACACCTTCTACACTGGCCTAAACATGAATTCATTGCAATATGTTACCCCACAACCTACCATTTCCTGAGGAGTCTTACAAAATATAGCAGACCATTGACATTCAGAGTGAGTTTTCAGTTCGAAATGTGCAACTATCAAAACATAACAGAGCATTCTGCCAGCCTATATTGAATCAGCGCTGTGTCTGAAGATAATTCTTTTTTATTATGCATTGTACGTGCTCTAATACACTTTCTAGGAAGTACTGGCTCTTGGGAGTGGGTATTTATGCACTGATAAATGTGTGAAGGTGGTTACAGATATCTCAAAAAATTTGTTAAATGTGTTAACATATTATCGGTGGACAGTCAGATTAAATATAAAAAAAAACGTTTGGTTGTCTTTTCTACTGTGTATAATTTAGAAACTACATAAAGGATTTGTATAGAATTTTCTGATAATATGCTTACTATAAGCATTGTGAACAAAGGCCAGTGCCCTCAATGAGAATGTAAAAATGGAGAAGAAGGAAGCTTCCTTTGACTCCCTCACTGTGCCAGCACAAACGATGTGAGCTCTTGGCTGGGCAAGGCAAACACATTAGACCATTACTCAGCGCCTCCAAAATATTATGCTTGAGGCTGAACATGTGATGTGTTTTTCTGTACTGAGGAAACTAAGACAAAGGGGAGTCCTATCTTAAAACAACACAGGTGATCTCAGCAGGCACACACTCAGGCATTGGCCAAGACACAGCAACCAGTCATTAGACGTTATCATTTATTCCCCATGACAGGGACGTTAAAAAAGCCAAAGATGTTATTCTGCTACATGGAGATTATGTTAAAATGTAAGTATTGGCTTTATACAATTTAAGTATTGGCTTTTTATATGGGGTTTTGAACAGGTTTTGATCCGGTCATCCCCACCCAGTCTCAAAGGCATGTTGCACACCTCCATAATGTTAAATTGGGGGTGGTGGGGGTGTGTGGGTCATGTGTTGAGAGTGCAATATATGGTACTTTCGCGGACCCCCTCTTGAAAACCCTGGATTCACAGGACAGATTTATCTGGATTACACATTACATAACACCTTTTTACATAGACGAATATCTTCAATAGTAATTTGGGTAAACTGCTTTGCTCAAGGGTATAATAAATGCCGGAATTCAGCATTTAATCCTGCAACATACTGTCTCTAAACACTTATTCATACTGCTACCCCGTATTCAGTTATTTCCATCCACTGGGGCAGAACTATTTATTACATTTATATTTCTTAAATTGTGTTATTCTTGTTAAGAGATGTACTGCTGGGCATTACTATAACATGCTTTTGGGAGCCTGCTTGATTTTAGTTCTAAATTAATTTCTATCTCTAAATAGACTGATTTAAGAACCTGGGGAAATATTTGACATCCAGAACGCAGCAGCGCGCCTGGTCTTCAACCTCCCCCGACACTTCCATGTCACCCCCCTGCTCATTGACCTCCACTGGCTACCGGTGATGGCTCGCATTAAATTCAAAACATTGGTGCTCGCCTTCCAGGCAGTCCAAGGATCTGCCCCTCCATACCTCCAAAAACTAATCAGACCCTACACACCTGCCAGATCCCTGCGTTCCGCCTCCTCAGGACGACTGGTACCCCCCCCCCCCCCCCCCTCTTACTAGCACCCGGTCTCGACGTCTGTCTGTCCTGGCCCCACGGTGGTGGAATGAGCTCCCCGTGGAGGTCAGAACAGCAGAAAGTCTGACCGCCTTCAAGCGCAGATTGAAGACTCACCTCTTCAAGCTGCACCTCTCTCCACCCCTCCCTACCTCCCTGTGACTATTGTTATTAATGTTGTGTAATTACCCCCCCCAAAAAAACAACCCAATCATACTGACTGCGCCTAGTACTTAGATTCGTATTTGCCTTTTTAGGGTTGTTTTTTAAACGCTCTTGTTCCTAGTTTGAAAATGCACTATGTACGTCGCTCTGGATAAGAGTGTCTGCTAAATGTCTATAATGTAATGTAATGTAATGACATGTTCAGATGCAACACCCTGTATTGTTTCTCTCTTCATCAAGAGAAAGTCAAGGCCAATTGGAAACAGCTTTATTCCCTCTGATTTAAATTATTTATAAACCTCTTCCTGGTGATTCCAGGACTGCTCAAGATAAACCTTATCAGCTGTCTTTCCTCAGGAGGGGGGCAAGTGTCCCCACAGCCAATCGATACAGCCCGCCTACTTTTCTACACATCACTAGTCTCAAATAACGATGATGTTAAACCTTAATTGTAGTAAAAATATATACGTTTTCAACGTAAAAAAAAAAAAGCCAAGTTACTCACGCATAGCCTACAAAGCACTATCTGTAATTCTTTAATTCCAACTTGCTAAAAATAGGCCTGCCTTTAAAAGTATTGATATCAAAATGTGGCCAACAAACAATATTGCCTATCGTAGCTCGCACTAATTAAACTAGCTCTATTCCAAAGCAATGCTATCCAAACTTTACATTGAAAACATATTTTTTGGTGAGATATCACTTCTTTTTGTGTACTAATGTAATGTGTTTGGTAGTTAACTAATGATGATAATGCATGCAGATAATAACATCAAGAGAGACATGCATACAAAATACATGCAGACACACGCATACATTGTAGCTCAAGGGAAGACATAGGTGTGAATTCTGTGCTTTAGCCTACCATGAACTACAACTAAATTAAAGTGTTTGCAGTCATTTTAACTGCATGACGGTATGTAGCCTATTTGAACTGTATAAACTTTTCCCCTAGTGGTTGAGTTGGCGACTATCGACTATTTCTTGAAATCAGATTTATAGAATGAGCCAAAACATTCCTGGATTAGCCTGTGTGGTACAAGGATATATTCCATATATCGCATGTTCCCATTTTAATTTTTTAAATGCATTAATGAATGTAGTTTGACTTGTAGTCCACTTTAATGGACTACATATCCAGTAATGCAACGCACGGGTGGTTCTAGACCAATAAGATATCATCATCTCATCTGTCTGACTGTGGCAGATGGTAGGCTACTGCCACTGAAGAGGAGCTAACATTATCTTGCTAAGTAGAGAAGCCCGCTCAACAAGGTCAGAAACTGCGCTACGGTTAACCACATGAAGCAATTTTAGCTTTTAGTCCTTCAAACTAGCTAGCTAACGTTAGAAAAAAGTGTTTAAAAACGGAGCTGTGTGCTACTGCTGGCTAACGTTATATGACAATGTCTGGAGACAAGGCTGCACGTTCGGAGGAAATTATGGGACGTGTTTTTAAACAGTGCCAGCGCTGGTATGTTCACAAAAAAAATACTAAAACGGAAAATATACTCGAAGCTGGTCCAGAAAAACGACATAGTTTGCGAATGGGCGTTATATTGAACAATCCAGGAAATTGACAGTAAGAAATGGTTTAAAAGTAAGCTATAGTTAATGTCTACGCTCTAAATGAATGAGGAATTTACTTCCAAAACCAGCGTGATGTAGTCACTTGAGTACTCTATCTATAGCCTCTGAAGCATGTAAATGTGATGAGGTAATTTTAAACAGAGCTTCTGATTAAAGGCGATTGTCCAATGGGGATAATTATTCTTTGAGGGTACGGAGGCAGGCAGGTAGACAGGAAAAATGAAAAGACGCAGAATTAGAAAAACCGGCAAAATAACCCAAGTTTGGGGCATTATTGTGTGGATGTGTGAAGTTGTATTGTGTGGTTACATGAGGTCAGAATGTACAGAAGTGAATGTTTTTAAGGGCTGAGAGTCTGTGGTCATCGTGGTTAGCCTAGTTCTGTAGGAAACCTTGAAAAGTGCCAAACTCTCGTGATGTATAGGTATATATGAGGCATGCCCCGCCAAGCCGTAACTTGGCGGATGGCATACCTGCCATCCCAATTGATTGTGTACCTGCCCAAAACTGAAAGCACAGGGTGTTAACAGCTATATTAATCATTAGAAGAAGTCACTTTCAAAATGAAATAATCTGAAGTAATCAGACAAGACAGAGATACTCAATCAACATTTTTTTTTTACTTTGACTTGTGAATTACATTCCAGCAAGAATAATTCCTTTACATTCATTGCTTTGTTTGGTGATCACCAAAAATAACAAACAGTCTGATTGTGAAGAAAAACCTGACACATGTATTGATTTGCTAGCAAGTTAAAAAGAATTGTTGATTGCATCCAAGCTGATGTGTGATTCAAAAACAAGCACATAACTGACTGAGCCTTTCAGGCTTGTCCCTAGTGGACACCAGCAGGAAGGGAGCACACCGCCAGAGTCTGGAACATACTCTGTTTTGAAAAAAAAACCTGTTCAGTGGGCATTCAGGGCCACACATCTACAGTGAAGAGTTGGTTCAGTATGCTTTCATAAATAAATAATCTCCAACTGCCAGCAGACTCCTAAAGTAAACATAAGAAAGCCAACAGACTATGTGACGTTATATACATAGTCGGTTACATTCTGTGAGTAAGGAATTAGCCCTTTCAGCGTTGTTACCCACATGTGACACTACTGCTCTATCCTAAGAGTAAGATGCCTTAACTGAATTTCTTTTTAATAGCCAGCTTTATAAATTGACAATATGAAGGTCGGTGTGAATTTGTGCAGCTGCCAAGCTTGCAAAGAATTATATACTTTCATTGTTGCTTCAGTGGTAGTAGCCATTCAAAATCCTGTTCATATATATTTCCCCTTAATGGGTTCATTCAAAGCAAGGTCAAAAGCTGTCGTGAAACATAAGGGGTAGTTAAGGACTATTTATTGCACCAATTGTCTAACATCATAATCAAAAGGAAGTGCCCTAGACCACCTCTTTGTCTGCCATGTTCTTGAACTGTAGATGTGTGGGACCATACTGGCATCATGAACCAACCAGTGATATCTCTTTTGGGTTTTGAAATGGGTTTAAAACAAGGCAAAATCCACAAGCACTAACAAGTGAACAAAATATAAAAGCACATTAATTTAAAATCAAATAACAACTTTCTGCTTTTTGTTTGCCAACCTGGGAGAGAAGGAGGTTCGGTGACTTGGAAAGGAAGCCATGCACGTATTGAATTTGTTATGGGATTTGATGACTTTTGTCTTCAGACAATAAGAAGAAAACAAAGGCCCACAGAGCCTGGTTTGCCCCCGTCTTAGCCCTTCACGCCAGACTGCAGTCAGACGAGGGCCAGTATTTTTCTGCCTTGCACTCGTCAATAGCCCCGCGAACACTGTTTACTTTAGGGCAGGCGAGGGGGTTTGAGCCCGTGGGAGCCCTGCCGCCCTTGGTATACAGCGAGACAAAGACTTCTTCACACTCACACACACACAGTCTCCCATTCAGTCAGCATCTGCCGGCAGGGTTGCCTTCTCATGGGCTCAGACAAAATAGAAAAGCCTCTCTGATGGAGCGGTCATCACCTTGACAATGAGACCGTGGCGGAAGGCCAGCCAGTCAGAGAATTCCATCACATAGACCAGGCCAGAGATGGCTGTCACTTTTCTCTATGGTCTGTCACCGGCTCTCTCCGCCTCCCTCCTGTTAAAAACGTAGGGGTCGTAGTAGACCAACTGCTTTTTCATCTTTCAAAATATTTATTTTGCTTTTGTTTTGCTGTCTTACACAATTGACTCGATCAAAGAGATATTTTTACCTTGAGGTAAATGAGCATGTGGACACACACAGGTGCGCAAAATAATATACTTTTGCGATAAATGGGGAGTCAGTGGTCTATTGCCTTTTTATACCATAAACAATATAAATTAACTCTACATTGAAAAGAATGTTGTACAGGGTGGTTTGTGGCCTTGCTTCCTGTGTGAATTGACACTGCTCTCTTATTCCACCCTGGCTTTCATGTATCTGTGACTTTGGGAAACAGCACCGGCATGACCTCCTGCTCTCCCGTTGATCCTGTTGGAAATGGGAAAATTTTTTGTTCCATTACAAAATTTGTGTATAGCTTGCGGACAAGGGCCATCCTTTAGGTATCTGCTTAATACATATGTTTAGCAAAAATCACATGTTAAATGTAAAATGTAAATGTAAATTTAATGTAAATGTTATTACCGTCAACTATCTTCACGTGATCACAACGACTGTAATATTCAATAAACAAAATATATGTTCTAATTAAGTGTGTGCATGTGCGTCTCTTACTTCCACCAATGAATCACTATAATTCATATATTATGGTTGGGGACAAAGGGGGAAAGTGGAGTTTGGGCTGGAATTTGAAAAGACTGATTGCTGTAGCTGAAGAACCAATTGCTGATTAGCCTCCATCTGCCCTGCTCAACAGTCATGGGAACCGTCTCTTTGAGAGGGCTTGGGATTAGCAAGGAGAAAAAGACTTGTACACTCAGCTACCCCACTGAAACATTTGCAGCGAGTCCTTTTTCTTTTTTTACTCCCTTGCAGGTGGTTCCAGCATAGAGGGAATGCGGGAATTCTTATGTAAATGGAGCACCAGCATGCTGACAGGAGAAGGAAAAACCATTATTGTCATGGAAGGGAAAGGGAAACAGTGTCCTGCCATATTATTCACAGGACTTCCCTCTTTATTGTAAAAAAAAAAAAAACCCTTACTGATTTCCAGATTATTCCTTTTATATAGGGGTTGGTTCCATCTTCAGTTTATCAACAAAAGCTAAGCAAAAGATGATCTAATTGTGGTTTTTGAATTCGAAAATTTGCCAATTTCAGGCTGTGGCTAAATATAGAGCACACAAACAAGTACTAATAACAGGCAAATACATACAATGTGACAGCATAAGATGGATCTTTTCATCAAGACATTATTCCTTATTAGGTCAAATAAATTGTATAATGTGACTGAAGAGAGTGCATGCTTCATTTGTTCATTTACACATGGAATTACTATAGGCCGTTTCGTTTTAAATAATAATTTCAATGTATTTTATGGCCAGACGTTCATTATTTCTTTGCAGTTCACATTGTTGGGAAACAGTCCATATGTAGCACATTATCATTATAGACATTTTATGACTGTGAGCATAGCAGCACTGGTAAAGGGGACCTGGCCATTATTGGACACAAATCAAGGCTGTGTAGGTCTCTGGGACTCCAGTGCACTGTTCTGACTCAGCAGTAAATGGTGGGAAAGGAAACCAACTGTACGATTTCCAGACACCTCACTCCTAATCCCCAGTTAATTACATCAGTGGATCAAAGGGAAAAGGCACAGGCACTCTACATCAGAACTGGTGTGATTACAGCTAGGGGAAAGAAAATGATCTGTCTAGTGGAACCATGCATTATCTGGCCTTTGTTCCCTTGACCTCTGCTTTCCTATTGTGCTGGGAACAGTAGAGGGTTTAGACCATGCAACCAATGAGATTGGAGTTTGCTTTCTTGGAGAAACAGCGGGGTATTCTTGGAACAAGCCATTTCCCGGGCGAGTTTGTTGGCGACTCGAGACAAATGGCACTGATTTATGAGAAAAATGGGTTTTAAGTTTTTAAAAAAAATATTACAATAGACTTGTCACTTGGATTGTGACAATCACAGATCTGACAATGTATAGTCACATAGATGTCCTAGAGTAGTTAATATATCTTTGTCCTGTGATTTTCTACTCTTCATAGAGTGCCACATGGAAGGCTGCAGTGAAGCTGATATGCTCTTTGGCAGGGGATAGGGAGGATTCATCAGGTCACTGTAAATGCTCTAAAGCCAGATATATTTGCAAGAAACTACCACTGTGATTTATATTTGAGAATATACAATGTGTACATAAAATTAATAAATCATGACAGATATAAAACAACATTTAAACCATTACTGGCATGTGGCATCTGGAAATTACATTACTGGCTACTGGCATCTGAAAATTACTTTTCAGATCTATAACAGTTGGGATAAGTCACTCCAGTGTTTATTAAAACATTTTTACACTCAGAAGTATTTAAAAAATGTAAATATATCTTAAATTATTATGTATTGTAGAATCCATTACTCTATTTTGCCATAGCGTGATGTCATTATTTATAAAAAGGCCCATTGTTGTGAAACACACAAACAAAATGAACCACTCATCTAGAACTCAGCGTGAACTTCACGATAGGCTCTACTTAGGTAAAGTCAAGGACAGGGTAATCTGGGCTCTTTTCTATTATGCATGCAAACACAAATGTTTTTTAAAATAGCCTACTGAAATTGTGGGGGTAAATACACACTACTATGCATGTAATTTTTTTAATTTTTTTAAATAAATAACTTGATTTTCTGACTACACTGCTTCCAGATTTATATAGGTTGCTTTCCCAGAGTATAGTTTCGTAGTTGCAGGTTCCAGGTTAAAGCCTGTTTTATTTATTCATGTCATTCAATGTATTGACGTGGCCTCCAGATCTAATTGCCCTGCAGGTATTCTTTTACATTACAGCCCCCCCCCCCACCCCCCACCAAGTAGTTCAACTGCAGTGTAATGCAATGCAGGGAGAAAACAGCAAAGTGGATGTGGTTTTGTAAGTCATCTGCTCTGGCCGTTGGTCCTCACAGCTGGCGATTGTTCTATTAGAGGGTGTGACCTGGTACAGAATCCCCCACCCCCACACCACACACACCAGGGCATCTCCAGTGCAAGCCATGAGCAGGGTGTGGTCTCTCTCTTCCTGCCCCTGGGGCCCTGTGGTTCATGTTTCTGGTGACCCTGGCTCAAAGGATTGTCAGGTCACCATTGAAACAAAAACTCTACAGGGGACCTGTGAAGTACTGTCTTTAAAGTGGGGATCAAGAAACCATTATAATTACAAGAGGAATAGAAGCTTAACCAAAAGTGGACATCCTTCAAGTAAGCTCGCTCATTTACACCTTTAGCCCGACAGAGATTTGCAGCTCTTTTTTGTCGATGCATTTAAATTTACGGGAAGAAATCCAGCTGAAGCATTTCGCTGCAGGACATAACGGATATAACGTCCCTCTCAAATTCTTGGCTAGCTGTCTGCCACCTTCTGTTGCATTTAGTCTGCCATCACCTCTTGGGGGACCGTCTGGCAAGCTATAGCTCCAAGGGTCTTGGACCGGATCAGCCATCACTTCACATTACTGTTACATGAACCATTATTCCCTGAGCTAGCACTTTCTATCACAGCTTCAGATCTCTGACTAATGAAATACATGCAAACGAATGAAAAGATGAACCAGTGATATGTGAACGTGTCAGCTTCTCCAGGTACAGGGTGCAATTGAAATGCACACAAGACAAGAAACAAAATTAATTTCCAATTTTTCAGGTATAGTCCTCAGAAATATAAAATCTTAATATAGACACTATTTCACCATTATCATAAAGTGCTTCCAGTGGTGAAATCACATTATCATTATACCCTTTGATTCCTGGTTTATATTATTGTATGTTTCTACAATTCACAATTGTTTGTTCTATATCACACATGTAATCCCTTGTATGTTGGTAAGTGATTCATAATCTCAAAATGAAATATTTGTTTTGTTTTCATTATTGATTTTCCTTTCATTTATAGAGTGAACTAAGAAACAGTAAAAATCTAAGACTAACCACAGTAGGAATGCAGCTTCTTTTGGGATTCCTGACAAGTTACTGCAAGCAACACAGCCCTCCAACAAGCCCCCCACCTAACCTTTCCCTCAAATGTTCTCTCTGTTCCACAAGGATGTTTTCTCCTGTTGACTTTTAAATCATGCCGATTTGCAGATGTACATTCCAAACAGCCTTTGGAGTGGTGATACAAGACTACCAGATTGCGTGATTGAGAGAGAGAAGGCTCGATATCTACAACTACAAAAACATGTTGTATTGATATTACCATTTTAATTTGTGGTCACAAAAAAATTATAATAATTACATAGCTTTAGATTGTAAATGCACCATTTTAGCCCAATCAAACACTTGAGGCGCTGCTTTTTGCTATAAAAAAAAAGCCATAAACCCCTGAATAAGAGGACAACATAGTCATTCAAGTCATCCGGATATTATCAAAACCGACTAGATTACTGTTCTGATAAACGAACAAATCACTACCCACCCATAAGGACAACGCTTATAATTTTGTCAATTCAAGCAGACATATCACAAGAAAGAAAGGTCAAGGTTCATCATTTATTAAAACTATCCATGCCAAATGACCCTTTTTAAACTTGTCAAAAATGGAGTTTGCACTCTTTTAAGTCTATACAATGTGGTAAAAAGCTATTTGGAGCCAGAAAATTCTAGGTCTACACATACTTTAGAAAGTTTGTTGTAATATAATGTAGAGGTCTCATGAAATGTTTAAGCCACGTATGTAGAAGCAAAACTGAGCTAAAATCCTCGCAGCATTTAATGCATGAAACACATTTAATTAGCGAAAAATCATATTTTAGTGTATACAGGTTTGTGTTTATTTAAGATACAAATTATTTGAACTCAAATATGAACAAAACTCATTAATTGACCAAGAAACCAGTGTCTGCAGTACATTACTTACATGCTTCATTTGAAGCAAAAACAAACAAAAAAAAACTTTCATTATAAATCGAGTAGAAAGAAGACAACTAAAGTGCATTTGAAAGTTTGCAGAATACTAAAGCATACGGTGGACAGATAGAACTCCAAATTTAAGAAGACTGAACACCTGAACATGAGGTACTAAAGCATTCAATAGGCAAAGCCAACAAATGATCAGATTGCATTAGGTACACTTATCAAGGCTTATCTTCAACCCTCAAACAAAATTCTCCCCAATTAACATTTCATCAGCATCTAGTGACTAGGTTTCTTCTGCCATTAAAAAGAAATCTAAAAAACACATAAATAGCTTCAATGAATAGATTCATTCATCTTATGATAATTGTCCATGGACATTTGGTTTGCCATCAGCACCCTATAAATGTACAACTGGAATTAAAAAGACGGGTATTGTGATAGAAATTACATTTTCAATATGTAAACAAAACCTTGGTGACAATTTTGCCCACTTGGAATCAAAGCTTCAAAACTGGTTGAACATGAAATCATCAGATACAAGATATCCTTATTTTGACCTACAAGACATAGCCTTTATAAATGTATCTATATAAAAATGTAGAAAAATCACTTTTCTGTATTCCTTCAAAAGTCCCTAAACCGTTCACCATTAGTGCTTTGCTTATCCATAGATGTGTAAACGTTTAACCTAGTTCAACCTCTTTGTAAATCGCCCGCCTGTTAGAACTCCCATCAGACAAATGCTCTCTCTAGTTCAAGAGGGCAACAAGTCACTGTTGTCTGAGGACCCAGAGATGTCTGAAGTGACTCCAATGCAAACTGATAAAACTCAGCTGATAACTGATGCGCTGTCCACAGCACACCTGGATCCAACAGGTGTGAACAGACTAAAGAACCCCACCCCCCCTCGCTCCCAGCGCAAGTCACGACTCTCACTCTTAAGACGGTGAGAGTCATCTCTTCTTCTTCTGTTGCCGAAGCATCTTCCTGCGTTTGAGGACCATGTCATGCAGTCTCTCCAGGCCCTCTTTCAGGCCGTCCCCAATGATGGCGCATGCCGGCTGCAGGTGCCAGGGCGAGGCCGAGCCCAGCTCACGCAGTGCCAGCAGCTTCTCGATCTCGCCCAGCGGCAGCGAGTTCCTCAGGTCCTGCTTGTTGGCCACCACCAGGACCGGCACGCCTTGGTTCTCCGAGAGCCGTGCAATTTTGTGCAGCTCCGTCTTGGCCTCCTCCATCCTCTCAGCGTCCACAGAGTCCACTACGAAGATGATCCCGTCCGTGCACCGTGTGTACGACTTCCAGAGGGGCCTCAGCTTCTCCTGCCCCCCGACATCCCAAAAGTGAAAAGTCACCGTCCTGGAACAGCCCAGAGTCACTTTGATCTTCTCTGTATTAAATCCCTTCGTGGGCACGGTGTTAACAAACTCATTGAACTGAAGTCTGTATAATACTGTGGTTTTCCCAGCACAATCAAGCCCAAGAATAGCAATGTGGAGAGACTGAAAGGATGGGAGGCTTGGAAAAATAGTGTGTTGTTCTGATAATCCATTCCCCATCTTTTAAGCCATATATTAGGGGGATAAACGCAAGAGGAGAATAAGGTTTTCACTTCTCACTGCTTCAGCTAATATTCACAACAGCTGTACTATTATCAGTGGATCACAGCAGTTACCTGATAACAAAAAAACAAATGACATGTAATTAGCGCAGCAACAATAAAGTAAATCATATGAACAGAGCAAGGTAATGGTCATCGCTGGGCTTACATTAGAGGACGTGCATTTTTACCTTAACAAAAGCGTTCAGATTAATCATTTAAAAATCTAATTTGCGTTACGTTAACCAAAAATGTGTCAAAACATGACCGACCAAACAGAAACAAGCACGTTTTCATGCATCTAGCTGACGATGCTGCAAGGTGTCGATGCAGTGACTGTAATGCAACCCGCGTTCATTCCCTCCGGGAGATGTTCTACTGTAGCTTGCACTGCCCCATTTCCATCCAATAAACCCAAGTGTGTGTACCCTCCAACACAAAACCCCGCCTCAAACTGACACTACGTTAGTCCAGCTTGCCAACAAGCGTTTTCGTAGAAATGTCACCTTGTTAACTTCAGTTAGCGTAACGTTACTTGTGTGAAAACTAGTCAGGCTACTAGTCAGATACAACTAACAACAGATGTGACAGCAACCAAAAAAATGAGGTTACAAGGAGGAAGTCGCCAGCTAACTTAACGTTACAAACGACGATCTATGCGTAACAACGTCAGGCAACTCGTTCACATTAGCCATCAGTAATAGCGAACGGTTAGCTGTTCAAATGGTCGAAATCTGCACATATACACAAGTTAGCTAGCTAATAACATGCACTGCTATACAGTGGCTAGATATATTTTAGCCTTACAAACAGACGGTATCTAACGTTAGCCAACTGTCAATTTAACGTTAACTCCCAAAAGGTCGTGGTTTAGCTACATCTTGCCTAAAAATAAAATCAACTCACCTACACTTTGTAAATTAGTATCAGGTACAGCATAATTTTAATGGCGGTCCCTTGGTCCCAAATCAAATACTTAATCCGCTTTCCACGTGAACTAAAACCAGTTTACACCCTTCTTGTCTGTCTACGTCGCAGCACTGAATGTGGCAGGCTAACAAGCTAGTAGTAAATGCAGCCCTAATCATCCTCAAACTGCAGATTGCCCCCTAGAATTCAAGAGAGTGCTAATTGGTTGTCTTGAGAGCCAACTTCACGCTTCCCCGTGTCTGATTGGTTTAGTAGAACGTCAGTCAACATGGCCTTCATAACACACCTACCACCTGTTACTGTCAGTTTACAAAGTTACTGGAATTAAACTTTAGCCATACTCCGCACGTTAACGTTATTCTTCAAAGGTAAGTAACTAACGTTACACAGTGATTTGCTAGAGTGGAAGTATGTTAATCTGGGCCCCGTTTCCCAAAAGGATCTTAGATAAAGATCATTTTAGGCTATTTTGTTTTTATATTATATTTGTTTTTTGTCATTTGTTTGTTTGTCTTTCTCCCTCTATTTTTATTATCTGTTTAATGTAATGTCAGTAAATTTTAATCATTTGAATCATAAAATAGATAAAGCACAAACACAAAATACTCTAAAATGATCTTAACTCTAAGATGCTTTTGGGAAACGGGGCCGTGGTCAGTTGTCCTTTCCTGCAGAAATACTGCAGGGAAATTTAATTTCTAAATAAGTATCCACTAAGTTACCTAACTTTGCCATACAAAACAATTAACATACAGACAGTACTGCTAAATAATGATACATTCTAGAATGGGTTAAATCTAACAAGCGAAATACTAAAAACCTTTACTCACCGACCAGGGTGCCATTTTCTCGAATCTGGCCGCTTCCAGTAGAGATTTGAGAAACAGCGCCACCCTCAGCAAAGATGATTCAATGCCATCTGGATTGTTTACTTTTAAATTCATTGGTTGTTTAGGAGGAATTATGCGGTGTAGGTTTTAGTCATGGGTAACATTAAACGAATCACAACAAACTACATAATGTTTCCCGTTTGATTAATGGATTCTTTCTATGCAATATTTTGTCAAATGAACTATCTTGCAGTAAGTACCAAAATTCAAGTAATTACACTGAAGTAAAATAAGATAGGAACACTTTCATATTATTCAATAATTGAATAACATCTCAAGAAAACTGGCCTTTCACATACACATGATCGTAAATTAATAATTGCATGGGAGTGTAGCCTAGTTTTAGTGGAATAAAGATTCTAAGGTGCAGAGCTAAAGGTTCTGAGAATTTATTTTAATGGACAAATGGCCTTTGTACGCTCACCACCTGGTGGTGAAAGTTATGTGTTGCGGAATGACAAGTGTTCTTGATGATTTCTATGGTGGCCGAGAAGTTCAAACACAACTGAATGAAATTTCATGAAGCAAATTAACAAAACCATAAACAACGACATTTAACAAAACCCAATAGCAAAAGAGGAACTGGAAAAGGTACACGCATTGTTATTGATGATCGGATGTCTACGCTGTCACTCGGGTCTAGCTCCGTTAATGTCTTAGCACTTGCACGTGGCATTATGCTGACCAAAGATTATTCCTCTATTTTACGAACATACTTTATGCAAAAACATAGGCTACTGAAAGGACTAGGAAATCACTCTTATGCTGTTTATTGCAGAGGTGCAAGCAACAAACCACATTTTTGACCCAGTGGGATAATTATTTGTTTTTCTTTATTGACCCCATGGTATAATTTGTCCTCTGTATTTGACCCATCATAAGTCCCTAGGAGTAGTGGGCAGCCACAGTGCAGCGCCTGGGGACCAACTCCAGTTCTGAGGCCAGTACCTTTGTCAAGGACAATGGCAGGAGTATGCCTAACCTGACTTACATGTCTTTGGTGTGGGAGAAAATCGGAGTACCCAGAGGAAACCCACGCAAACACAGGGAGAACATACAAACGCCACATAGAGAGGACCCGGAACCTATTTCCTGCAAGGCGACAGTGCTAGCCACTACACCAATATGGCGCCCTCAATAGAGGCCACACATCTGCATTAACACAAGGCACTGAAATTATTTTTCCCTACTCTGGGCCACTGTGTGAGCTTAAAAAAAGACCACAAACAGTGTATTCACATGCAAACTCTGAAACATTTTCACAGTCTAGTTTCATGATACACTGGTTTTTATTTAGACAATTGGATGGTGGACATATTATTCTATATAGCTATTAAAAGAGTAGCAAGGTTATAGAGGTGCACAAAACATATTGGCTACATAATACATAATACATAATGAATACATAATATGCAAAGTATAAGCAAACATTTAAATACTTTAAATGGGGGTCTTGGCACTGCTACCAAATGGGACAAACAAAGTATGAATGGAATCTAAAAGTCTAATTCCTTGGGTTTCATGCAGCATGTGATGGTTACTTGGCAACAGGGTCAGGGCCCCATCGTGATGCATCCCACCCTAAAAACCATCCTGTGAATGTGGGGGGCTCATGCCCCTGTTTCACAATAACCAGCGGGGTCCCCTTATCCCGTCCTGCTGGATCTGTCTCAATGTAAGTTTTTGCTGCAGAGAGACACATATGTATTCCATTAATAATGATACAAAAAAACACATAAATCTGTCCAGATGAAAGCTATTATATTTATATTTGTAATTGATTATGAAATAAATTACAAAAATCTACTACACTGGGCTTAACAACCTCATATTCAAAATACAAAAATTCTAAAACTTAAACAAACGTGCACAGAACTGAACATTGATGAGATCACATCAGTTTGGCCTGAATGTCAGTATTAGCAAATAATAAAATGTTCTATTCAGACTTTAGATAATGAGACTATAATAACATCAGTTTAATTCTAAATGGTGTTTTATTCTGAATGTTGTGATATCAATGATATAAGGACAGTTCCAAACAAAATCTGTTTATAGTTCTCTGTTTATAGTTTTGATAGTGATCATATCAGTTGAGGTAAACAATGGTTCATTTAGAATGTAGTATTAATTGTAGTAGTCAATAGTTAGTCTGGGGCAGAATGTAGTCAGAATGTAATGACTCAATACAAAGGTTAATGTACAATTAATTAAAGTGTAAAGTAACATTAAATATATTCATTAAATATGTAAACTTTGTGTATGAAAGCAAACGGAATGTTCACAACTTGGAATGTGGAATGGGATTTTTGCATATCAAATCATGGGTGTATTGCATTCTTCAAATCACTTCATATTAACATTTCTCTGAATAAAATCAGATTAAATAATTATAATAAAATTTCCCACCTGATTTCAGAGCTTCTGTTCTCTCAACTTCGTTGGCATCTTGTCCAATCCATACAAACACCTAAAAGAAGATTTATAATCTCAATAAATGTGTATTAATATAAGGGTGAATGCTAACATCTGGCAGTGACATTGTACCTGATCCCAGACATCTAGCAACATTACGTCATCTTCAGCTAAATCATCCTGGGTGAATTCTCCCGGAACTTCTTCAATCTGCAAAAATATAAGAAGGAATTTGTAACCTTCTTTAACAGCTTATTTCTGGAACAACAGTGGTGACCTGCATCCTTCAGGTTTACTGCTAAGGCCTCACCACTGTGTCTCAACATCCGGTCACCTCCATCATCATCATCATCATGAAGGCATGATGTTTTACTCACAGTGAACCTCCCTGTCTTGTTTGAACAGCCAAACAGTCGTGGGACGTGAGTGATTGTTTGTCTCTCCAGCCATTGTGATGTCTGATACTCTTTCTTCCCACCTAATGCTGCCCAGAAGTCAGCTGCATAAATACAATGGAACAACAGTAAAGATATTTACACTTTAGAAATGATTACCTTTCACTGAGGTGCATTCTATCAGGGTGATACCACAGTGACCTACAGCAGATATCTAAAAAACTGGTGAATTCTCAGCGAAACGACTTGGATGGATAGATAGCACTCTGGGTATGTAGCAATGTATAAAAATGTAAACTTCCCCTTTAATGGTCCGGAATAGAATCGATCTATATATGGAAAAATAGTAAACCCGAAAATGCAGGAACTCACAATACAAGTCTAAAAGTGCTATAGGAAGACCTGGATTAACTGAAGGCCTAACAGTAAAACATGCAGTCATTAGAAATTCTGTCATGACAGCGCTTAGGTGTATGAACAGTAAAGATGTGTAGGCTGACCTGGCTCCTGTCCCTCTGTGATCCTGCGGGCCTGGCAGTGTAGCTGCTCACTCATATACCCAGCACCTTGCTCCTCCTCCTCACTGGCCCCCTTACCCACCCAGATGTACCCCGTCCCCTGTGGTAGCTTCAGCAGGTAAGCGTCATTGGAGTTCAGGCTTTGAGCCTCAACCTCTACCTGGGAGACCAAATATGGATGAGATGAAGTGAGTTTTCATTACCAGAAACTATATTCTGTAACCAAAAACTTACATTTGAATTTTGAGGGGCTATGTATATCAAATGATCACTGGTTTAATTCAGCTTAAGGTTCAAACCAGTAATATATCACCTGACATGTAAAATAAAGCTAAAAGTATTACATTTCTCCATTCTAATTATTGTGTCAGCGTAAATGTGAAGGCTCCTTTGTTGTTGAGAGCTGCCGGCGGCTAACCTCTGCGATGCGTGTTATCGTTGGCAGGTTACGGCGCACTTGGAAGAGGCGCGTGGGTGGTGGGGCCTCCTGCCCCCCTTTGCGGGATGTTCCGTTCCTGAACACGATGAGAGGATTGGCTTTGAACAGGCTCAGAAAATGAGAGGGCTCTTTGCCCTGAGTCACTCTTACCTGGAGGAAACAGACATATCTGAGTGTCTCATTCATTAATTCATGTATTTAACTGTATTTTTAAAGTAAAAAAAAACTATAAAGTATTCGATTAGATATTTATGGTTTGAATAAATGTGGGTGCATAAAGGCCTAATGTAATGGCCACTGATTTCTAACCCCTGCATCCAATCAAAATTGAGAAGAGACTTGCTGCATTGTTGTGGAAAACACCTAGGTGGCAGCATCAATTATACTGTATTGTACTATAATCTGTTTAGGCTGTCTTGAAAGACAGGGCTAGTTTTCATAATTACCTACTTTAACATCGGCACTCAGTTCTAAATATCTAACATGCTGAGGTGCAGGGAGCACCGTCTCACTGATACAGTTTTCCTAAGTATACAACTCTGCTGTCCATCTCATGCTATGCCCCTCCTTCCAAAAACCCAGAGCCTCACCTGCACAGAATAATCCCCTAAGGATCGGTCCAACTGTACAGTGAGGAAGGCTGAAGCAGTGAGCTCATCCAGGGAGGCACTGGAGCCCTGCCTAAATACAAGTTACATGGTAAATATACTGGGGAGCACCGTTATTTTATCACAAGACAAAGGCCACAGGGGGCTCATTGTTCCAGCTACCTGTGACACAGGAAACAAGATGGCATCAGGGGGAGATCATGAATTTGAGCTTTTTTAACCCAATGGACGTCAAATATTGGCGTCTGTTTATGTGGCATACTTGAACCTTTCAAATAATTAGAATTCTGTCTAGCTACCAAGCATGACAGGAATGGTATTGTGTTGTAGTTGTAAGAAGATTGGTATTGTGTTGTAGTTGTTCTGGGCGCCGTACTACGAGAAAACCATTTATTTTTCTAGGCTTTAGAAAAAAGTTCAAAAAAGGTCAACTAAATATGTTCATGGTATGATGGAGGAAAATGACGTGGAAAGATTTAAGATACTTAATCTCTTAAATTTAGTAAAAGGAGACCTACGGTCGGTTTGATTGCGGCATTTAAATTCATTAAAGAAGTCAACTACAAGAGATTCTTCAGGTTGGGTTCTGTCAGTTAGAACGCGGGGTGTAGATGAAAATTAGCAAACGGTAAAAAGGCTTGATATGGTACTAGATGCTAGTAGGTAAACAATGAGCACTAGATACCCTTTTGTGGTATGAAAATGGCAAGCATTGTTGGGCTGAATGGCCTGTTCTCGTCAGTATGTTATGTTATGTTATGTTAAGATCAAGCAATGTTGCTGTACGCTTTGGCAAGGTTAACTCCTATGGCTTAAGCAAATATTCAGCTGTGGAATTCTGCTGAATGTGTGAAAAGTAAGCAGTGTAATTAATTCAAATCAAATGGATAATGTAATCATGCACATGCTCAAAAGAACAGATAAGGTATGAGGGCCACCGGCCACTCACCAGGTGTAGATGATTTTCCCTTTGGCATATGTGTACAAAATGATGTAACAATCGCCCCCGTAGAACTGGCCATGTGTTTCCGGGTCGACTTCAACTCTACCACTGCTCTCCACTCTCCAGATCTGCAAAGCATTTGGAAGAGCAATAGTTTGTGTCATGTTTTAAATATTAAAACATCAGTAGCATTATCAAAAGTAGTTTTCATGCCATGTATTTTCCTTTCATTGTGCAAGCACATTATGTGTAGAAATTGTAGCGGTTTCCATTTAGGCATTTGTGTGCAGTGGGGGCATGCATGTCCCTTGAAAAAATCCAATGCCCTGAAAGTATAACTATATACTGAATACAAAGAAAGATTTAATATGTTATTGTTATGATAAAGATGATGATTTCAATGCTTATTACTATATAATTATCTGCTTCTCACACAGACTAACAGCAGAAATGTCAAGTTGACTTTAGAGCAGGCCCCAGTGCTACACTATGTGTTTTAAGCACTGAAGTCCCTGCACATGGCATAATGACTCAGTGAACTGAGGAGAGAAAAAATGCCAGGCATGCTGATAAACCAGCTTTTTTGAATAATGTGAAAACTGAAATGAACCCTTAAAAGCACAAATGGCATCCTGTTCATTTAAAAAACCACACACAATTTCCAAAGCTCATCCTTCCTGCTGTGCCCCATAGCAATGTTTAAGGTAGCCTAATGCCTGAATTATTTAAGAGTCCAATGATATAGCTGCCCTGGATTTTGATGATGTTGCATAAGACTTTGTTTTGCTTAAGAATATAAATTGTGACTTTTTTTGAAAACATTATTTAATTTGTGCAATGTTACAGAAAGATCCTTAGAATGATTGTTCCCCTGCCTTGGACCTCACAAATGCCTAAGGGCCCTGTTTTGCTGACAACGGTATTTAAAATGCACCTGGGTGCTCGTGAACTGCTTTGTAAACCAAGTATTTTTTGCCTCCACCTAGTTTAGAAATGTTGTGGCGTACTACGAAGGCATTTGGGTTGGGAAGTGCAACAGGGGGTGTGTCAATAAAAACATTCGCCACTGTGCTCAGTTGAAAAATAGTTTGTTCAGCAGTCTGAGAGACTGGAGAATCATGCTTCAATAGGTTCATTTAGTTTTTGATCTGGTCAGCTGCATCGTGCTTTGCAATGAGTCTGTTGGTGCTTTGCATGTTATTTTGTTCATTACATTTCAGTATTTAGCAGTATCCATCCAGAGTGATTTACATAACTGACCTTGATACCTTGTAGCTACAATCTATTTACATCAGTGTATATTTTACTTAAATTCATTGCTGAATGGCAGCATCCCAGCTGGCAAGCAAACCCACAACCTTTGTTACAAGCCCAGTTCACTAGCCTCGCATTATGCTACACTGCTGCCCCAGGGTAGTTTTATTTTCAAGTTGCACAATCAAGGATCAGTCTGTGGTAGGAGCTGGTGGTCTATTTGTGTAAGACCGGGGTTAATTAAGCATTTGAAAAACAACCCTTGAGATGATCATAAACATGGAAAACATCGCCTGCAGATCCCTGCAAAACTTTTTTACTGACAAAAATATATAATCATATGAAAACAAAAGGTTTGGACAACAATGGGACAAAACAAGGTAATCTGTAATTTAACAAGCTCATGCGATTATTGTAAACCCTTGCCTGTTCAATGGCAACACTTCTGCTCAATCACCTGTGTGTCTCCTGTCCCATCATCCACCATATTGTATTGGGCTGCCATGTGTTGGGATTCATGGAGTTTGGAGGCATCAAATGGTTCTTGTTGGATCCGAGCAATTCTCTCTGTGACAAACACTTTGCCAAATCCCTCGCTTTGGTCTTTGTCTTTCCAGTTCTGGAAAAACTGTTTGAAGATTGGAGTTTCACCTCCCTGTGGAAGAACTTGAATCTAGAAGTTAGACACAATAATCCAATTTTTACTCAATGCGTTTTCTTAGAAGAATTATGCAGGACAACATTCTTTATTTATTAATTAATTATATTACTGGTACGCATAAAGTTTCTTAGAGGGTGGCTAGGGTCATTCTCAAAAATCATCAGTATTTTAGCTCACAATGATCATTTTAAATATAAAATTGCTTTTGACAGAATGAAATATTGACATTTATTGAAAATCATTCTGTAAAAGTAATGTAATCTGCTGTTCCAAGTGCAAACCACGCAAATGGCTCTCGTGTAACAGGTGCATACACGTTAGTGCCCTCAACCAAACGTGTTCGCTGGGTTTGTTTATTTTAAAATTTTATTTATTGTTCACAAAACCATTCTGTATTTTAAAAGGCACCAAAGGCCCCTGTAAACATGTCATCTTGGGGCTGATAAACCACTATGTTCACATGTGGGATATGACTACGGTTAACCTGGGTGTTCTGTGGGTAGCCCATCTGTCTTATGAAGCCTTCAGCTGTTTTCATGGCCTCCTTCCTCTCACACTTGTTCGCATTCCTGCCTTAAAGGGATGAAATTGACAGTACGACAAGAACATGGATATGATAAAACAACAAAATTCCTAACAATAAGAAATTTGCAATGTTTGTAAATCCAACGATACTTGAAGCAGCACTACATGCAATTACATTTCAGTCAGACAACTCACAATTTGAATTAAATAATATTTTATTGAAATTTAATGTGAATGCAACTTTGGCATTAAGGCCCTGCCTCTTATTACTCTCTAGCTTTTTGCATAACATCTTTAGTATGAGCTAGTCAAAATTATAACAGGGTCCTCCACTGCAAACCCCCCCATGGGGATCAAATGAGAAGCAGAGCCCACAGGTGGTTGTGGTGGGAGCTCAAAGAATTTCCTGAAAGGCGTACATGCAGGAATAAGTGGGGCAAGCCAAGCAAGGGTAGGTAATGAATAGGTAAGGTTGGTGATTTAAATAGCCCTCCCATTTAAGACGTAAGCATGTGAGCTGATGGCGATTAGACGCTTCTCGAGTAGTCTGCCCGAACTAGCTTCGAATCATATTGTTCTGTCTCTTATGGTTCAGAGAAAGTAAATAATTCTGCCTGCACACAGAAACGACTATTGATTACTGATACTGATGTGGCTTGGGTGTAGAACTACCTTTCCATACAAATATCATCTTGCTCTTTCCATGATCCAGAATGAAGCACTCGTCAGACAGGAGCAGACTCTGGGAGAAGGGATTCTCCTCGGAGATCACAGACAACCGCATGGTCCCGGTAGCATCCGATACCTGTATGAGAAATGGTAATATTGTGTATAATAGTTCTTTATAATTATTTAATGATTGCACACTTTGTGGCTGTTTGTGTATGTGGCGCGTGAATGTCTCCATACCATGTAAAGTTTGGCCATTTTACGATTGGTTATATCTGCAGTGGCATCGTCCTCATTATCCCCATCAGGAAGGTGTGGCTTTTCACCCAGGACCTGAGAGACAACAAAATTACATTCAAAATATGGCAATAGAACTGACCACATTGTGAAAGATGGAATGTTTTTATTATGCTGTAGTGTACAGGGGGCCAGAGATCATACCTTTTGGGGTTAGGCTTAAAAAGTTGCACTGCATTTAACACACGGGGCCCTATCTTACACCCGGCGCTAAGCGGCGCTAACCCAAACGCAAGTGCCTTTGCTATCTTACACCGGAGGCTTGGTTCAATTATATTGCGCCCATTACAAGCGAACTAGGCGTGTTGGTCATACAATGAGGAGTGGCCAGTATTATTTTTGGCGTATTGCTATCTCGAGGCAGCAGAAAGTGCTTGCGCTAAAACCACCATAAACCTGGTCTGAAGTCATGTCGCAGTTGTTTACATGTTATTTTAACGGCGCATATAAGTGCGTCTACATAGGCGTGTGCACAACGCCCGTACACCCTACTGTGTAAGGTTACATGTGTAGGCTATAGAGTATTCGCAATTATCCTGGATCAAGCCCTTAGCCTATATTTGCCAATAATTGCTGTAATCTTCTAATGGGACAATCTTCTGTTACGGGACAATGTCTATCAATTAAAAATGGCTTTTCATTTGCGGATAACATCTATATTAAGCCTAATGTGCAAATTGTCATTTACACCTAATGGGTGAATTGTCATTCAAAAATTCAGATGTCATTACAATACAGCTCTCTAGGCCTACATTCTATAAGTAAATAGAATGGTTTTGACTGAAAAAGTTCAAATCCTTGTCCAGTGAATATTGCATTTATTGTTTCATTCGCTGTGAATAGCCTACAGTTAAACAACGGAGATAAATGTCACCATGTTAACTGAATTTGAACCTTAGTATTCTTCGTCTTTCATATTTTTAATTACAGTGACAAGGTGTCCATACTCTGTTTATTAAAACCCAGCTGATTTCACCTGTTATTCCATAACTGAACAAAACGAGAAGAGAACTAAGCGTCCAAATAGAAATGAAAGCAAATTTGCAGCACGTTACACAATTCATTCACAATTAATTTGAATGCAATTCCCTGCATGTGCACTGCATGTTTTCTGTTTGCCCTGCTGTAAGTCGCACGTTTCACGGTCTTAAAGTGGATTGTTTTAAAGCATTACGCTACGAGTGTAAAACAGGTTGGTCACATTTCCATAAGCAGGACATTATAAAACAAGGGGAAATATGCGTGAACATATGGGTTGCCAACCTGACAGCTTTATTGTATTTATTGTAATCATTAAGGCAAAAAACGGTATTTATGTTATTAATCAATATTACTATGCAGGTAGCCAAATGAACTTCGGATGAAGCTTGAACTTCGAGAACTCCATGAGAACAGCCTCATGGAATTGATGTTTGACACTTTCATGGCATAATCAAACGAAATTCGTTTGGCTAATTTGACGTTTTCTAAGGTGACACTGAAGCCATCGATAGCTTATTATCAGCTGTTGCAGGTCCTTTTAACGAAACGTAACAGAATATATTTTGTAAAATAACAACCGTGTCGGGAATTACCGGGAACTCATAGACATGGTTTGTCCGAATAATATTGACTATTGATCCATTTAGCCTATTCCTTGATCGCACTAAACACGCACGAGCATGTCTGTTTCGCCATCAAGCAATCCGCCAAGGTGAAAAATCTGTACCGTTTGTGTTCCCACTCCCTCACACGTTTCCCTGTGTTTTCGGTAAATTCGGTGTTCTCTGTAGCCTAATTTTCTGCTATTTCCTTCTTTCAGCACTAATGATTACTAATTTACTAACTTCATAAAATTATGGTTTACTAATCTACTAATGACTAACTTCCTTGTAATGTTTGGAGATACTAATCTACTAACCTCATAGAAATTAGGGTTTCTACTAATCTACTAATTATCTAACGTCATCTTCTCTATTCACTACAGCTGTCTCTCCTTTCCGCCTTTGATATCACTATTCTCTTTCCTGATTTCCTCGTTAACTCTTCTACTCGCTACAGCTGATTCTCCTTTTCGCTTGCTGCTCTCTCTAATTGTTGCACGTGTCTGTGAGTGTATTTAAATCCTGTCTTGGCTTGTGTGCAGTGCGAGATTGTTGCTTCAGTTTACTGTTTGAGTTTGAGTGTTTACGACCATGTCTTTTGCCAGTTCTATTCCTGAACCTGTTTTGTTTTTTTAACTACGAGTTTGCCTAGTGTTTATCTGCACCATTGCCTTCCCGGATTGCTTACCTGTTATGAATTTTGTTCTCCTACTGATTATGAGCCTGCCTGCCGTTTTCAGTACTGTGCCTCCACTGACAGATATTCTAGATCTCGACCCTAGCCTGGACTTTAACCATGAGCCTTGCTTTCTGATTTTTGTACTTTGCATTTACAGATTGCCTATTTGTGTATTTGACCCTTGCATTGAACCTACTACGAACTGCCTAACGCTCTGTAATAAAATGTGTAATAAAATCTCTTTCGGGAGTTTTATTTTACGTCTGGCTTCGAGTCTGCCTTTTTGGGTTCTACATCTGTGTCTGGTGACTCTGGTCATCACAAAGCTGGTTTTTAAAGGGATATAACATTTTGATTGGTTTACTGCATGTCACACCCAAGACACACCTATAATTAATAAAGAGACTATAGGTTCAGCCCATTCTCGGCGCTGTGCTTAGCGCCCAAAAAACACGACGGTAAACTAGCAAAAATGGACTTGGACACGCCCTAAATAGACTTTACGCTTAGACCAGGCGCCAAGATCGAGCCCATGGAGTGTCATTTTAACTAAATTCAATGCTGTTTGTTTTTCTTAACAAATATGTAATTTAGTTGGATATTATAGATATCAGATATCTATAGTTATCTGATTATAGAATCTAACCATGTTAGAGGTTGAAGAAGTTTGATTAGTAATAAATCAGTTAGAATATTTGGAATATTCCCACAACAATGAACAACCAACCAAGAATTTAACCGCCACTCAAAGATGCCTCTCAACATTGCATGCGTGTAGGAATGTAAACATGTTTCTTTATGGACTAAAGGTCTTATGTCATGTCATTTGTAGAACTTACTATTGCAATAACAAATATATTAAGGTTATATATGTTTAATTAATTTGGACATGTTAAGGGGAGACGCTGAATGTTTTGGAGTAATATGACTGACTCTCCTACACCTCACCACATAGAAGGCCCAGTAATTGGCACCATCAAGGTGAGGAATGCAATGTTATTCTAGTCTCACAGTACTGGCAAACCCACGATCATTTTTGCAGACAGACTGAAGAAGTTGTCACCCCATAGCCCTATGAGCAGAGAGGTGCGGTCTATTTGACATACAAAGAGACTATGTGGTGGCCTGAGATAGTTTAGTTTAGAGGAGGGAAAGTTATAGGTAATTTAATAAACAGGTGAAAAATATTGGTAATTGTCCATGGTATCTTCAGGATTACGCATGTCTACATCAGTAAAGTTGTCACTTCAGTGGAGTTTCAGGGAAAATAGGCCTTCAATAGATATAATGTCTAGGTCTGTTGTTTATATTATGCATACTTTTTCATAAACATCTGACAGCCTGGGATTAAAAATTAAACTAGTTTTGCTTGTCAGACGGGAAAACATGCACACATTTCCAATCCACACAAACATACTATCAGAAGCACTCCTCTCCTCAATGACAGAAACCATATAAAAATACATTGGAAATGATAACATATTTAATGTTCTCTCTGAGGAGGGATTAAGGCACACCCCCAAAAGATAGAACTGATCAAATGACTGATGTTCTGTAGTAGATACACACAAGACCAATGTTTGTAGCTCCGTTTTTAGGGGTCGATTTACTAAAGGTTTGCGTGTACAAAATCTCCAAACTAATCAAATAACGACGCACAAAGAGGACTGCGTGTGTTTAAAAATGGAAAGATACATAGATTTTTCTTTTTTGCGGATTAGCCTGAATGAATACGCAAAATTGGGCGGCCCTACGTTATTTCGCGAAATAGTGGGAGGAGGTCATGCAAATAAACTGCTTTAGCACGTGTAATGTGATTTACTATGCCTGAAAGAAAGTTTGGGAAAGGTATTTGCGGGTGTATTTTAGTACAAATTGAAAGAAGGTTTTAAAAGACATGCAATCGATAAGATGACGGCTGCCATTGTAGCAAGACACATACGGGTGATTTTAGGTGACACTAACGGTGCGAGTAGTGCTCGTAAGTATAGTTACGATCGTTTCAGTCTCTCAAGATACAGTACAACCTACAGTACATTGTTAGTATAATCACCCCATGTATAATGTGGCACATGTACTATGAACAATATTTATTCATACTTTCATAACATTTTTTAAAGAAAAATATGCTTATCTTTGTTACCTTTATCATGCCATTTGGTTCCCCATCCTCCTCCACAACAATGACCTTAGCTCTCCCGTTACGCTCATTGTCGCGGATACTGACTGCCACTTGTGCTGCCTTCAACCTCTCAAACTTGTTACAGTTGCAGCCACACCACTGATATATCACCTGCAGAGAAGAAATTATAGCCTGGTTTCTTTGTTTTACCGCATGTCCCTGCAGCTACCTTGCATGCATGTTTAGTTGTTAAACAATATTACAACAATGTATTATTATTAATAGTTACTATATACTGTATATGTTGAAATAAACATTCTTAGTATTATTATTGGCCATTTTTACATGTTTCTGCCATAAGAAGAAGAAAAACCAAAACAAATTGCACATGTAATTTGTGCTACTCCATTTTGCTGTATGCTCCTAAATTTTCAAGAGCACTAGTGCTCCCTTACAAAAAGCCTACTGTAGAACCATAATATTGGCAATTGGCACACTGCGTTTCCATGATGCACACTGGCAGAGATTGAAAAGAAAATACATTTCAGCACAGACTGACTTGAGGGTCTGTTTTCAGGCCAAGTCACAGCTTTTGGTATACAAAATCTTATTGAATGAGGGAGTTTACCGTTCACAGACACCCAACACCTGAGGTAAAACACATAACACTAAACCACACAAACGCGCCTTAAAAATACACAGTTCTCGTGTATGTGTTTGCTGAGACAAAACCATGTTAAAGATTTGCATGGTAAGCACTTCAGGTTTACACAGGCCAACAGAATGCACGTTATTTTCAGTCCAAATAGTTTTGTAGTTTGCCATGAATTTATTCCAAATATTTGCTGAATATGTCAAACTGAAAATGTAATTTCACATGTAATCTGCAGACAAGACCCAGAGCAACAGTATTACCATGCTTAACCAGATAGCGCTAAACTTTAGACATATTACTCTAGATGATGTTTAATATGCAAACCTTATTGGTTTTTTCCATTTGAAAAGCATTCAGCTATACAAGGGAAGGTGTCAGTAAAATATTTCTATCTTTTGGATTTATCTTGAAAGAGAGTATAGGCAAACATATTCATATTTCCCTTTCTTTAAGTTCCATCCTTGGTGAAAGCCTTGTTGGAATTGTGTTGCAATAACAATGATGTAGCAGAGTATGACATAATTATTATTAAACGGTATGAGATATACTTTCAAAAATCACTAAAGCCTTATTTGAATAGATTATTATCACTAGAAACACTTGCAACGTCACATGGATTTAACCAATTACATTTTTCCTCTAACAAAAAGTTGGGTCCTTACTGCCCCCAGATCCACAATAAAGCAGTCCCCCTTGTTGAAACTGGACCAAGCGAGCGGCACCTCCGTTGCCCTCACCACCCGTCTACCCTTAATGTGGAAGAGCCTCTCTGCTGTCAGGTCATTGGTGATGACATGGTGGAATCCTGAAGACACACCTCCTGCCTAAGGAAAAAAACACATCCCTTAATGCACATGTATACTGATCCCTTAATGCACATGTATACTGCTCCCTTAATGCACATGTATACTGCTCCCCTAATGCACATGTATACTGCTCTCTTAATGCACGTGTATACTGCTCCCTTAATGCACATGTATACTGCTCTCTTAATGCACATGTATACTGCTCTCTTAATGCACATGTATACTGCTCTCTTAATGCACATGTATACTGCTCCCTTAATGCACATGTATACTGCTCTCATACATTTTTTCCCCTTCTTTCTGAGGCACATGCTGACCGTTGCCAATCAAGGGTAGGATATGTCTCACATTGGAAAAAATAAATCTGAGCCTGATAGAGTTTTTCTTCTGTGACATTATAGATTCATTACCTTTGATGAGTTGAGAATCATGAAAATCATGAAAACCAGCTGAAATAAAGTCTTATTAATGAACAAGAACATGCAAAATAATTAAAAAAGGATGAAAGAAAACAATAAATTGGCAGCACTGGGTGGCTCATGTAATTAACGGACTGTTCTGCTGTGGATGATGGGCCACACGGTCTAGTACTGAATCCAGTGACCCGGCAACACGACACATGACACGACAAGCTACACATGAAGCGTCCCCCTCCAAATTAATGTCTGCCAGTTTAACTGGTGGACTGCAGAGTGTAAGAGATTTTCCTTCACATCAAGTGTTTTGGAGGACAGCCATTTTTACTACTGTTGAGACTGCTGTTACACTAGGATTGCCTGCAGGCACCCCACTAGACCATAACATAACATGAAAGTGGCTAATACCTTGTACTTGATTCCTCCCTTAAAGTAACTGGTGAAGGCCATGGACTCAGCCCCTTGAAGTTCTCTGTACTGGACAGGTTTTCCTCCCAGATAGTCATCCATCTGCACAGTGTATATGGCCGCACTGGTGCTCTCATCTTGACTGCACTCCTTACCTGCTCACACAGGTGAAAGAAGGGTATACGTGCGAATGAGTGATTGGCAGTCCACAATGAGAGACTTCTGAAGTCAAAATAAATCTAAAAGTAAATCTGTCATATGTCTTTACATATCTGGTGTAACGTTTTATGCTATTTTTCAGTATGTTTTTGTTTAACTTTCTTATTCTTAAATTGTGCGGAAAAATGACCTATTCATTGAGTAAATAACCTATATATAATAATAATAATAATAATAATAATAATAATAATAACTTTATTTATATAGCACCTTTAAAAACATAAAAGGGTTTACAAAGGGCTTGACAGACAAAATAAAAGCAGAATACTCAGGTCATGAATTTAAAAGGCAATGAGACATTAATAAACTGGGTTTAAATTTATAGAACAGAGGCGGAAAAGAGCAAACATTCAAATACATGATGGTAAAATCGTAGGATGAAAAGCAAAATAAAATGAATAAAATAATATAATAAAAGTATCAACATCAACATCACATAAAAGCAAATCTATAACAATGGGTTTTAAGAAGTGATTTAAAAATATATGTTTTTAGTGAAAAAAATTTCTAATCTTGTGTACTTAATACAATACAAAAAAAGTGTATTCTTGCCGCAGTGCTGGTCGGATGCCTGCTATAGATATTGCATATATTATTGCATAATGTTTAATAGTTGTTTTAACATTTCTATGTACTATAAATTATTTTTAAGGCTGCAGCATAAGTGCAATGCATTGCTATCTATTTGCCTTTACTGCTCTAATAAGCAGCTTTAAAGAATACAAGGACAAGGCAATAGCCTTGAGTTATTGATTATGCTAAGACTAGAGATGAATCAATAGAGGTATAAAATATTGATGGGTCATATTAGTATAGAACTGGCAGTATATTGCTGAAGAGAGAAGAATATCTGTTTCTTGTATTTAAAGATACATTTTATCATTTGCATTTATGTTTAAACATGTTCACTTCTGATTATAAATCAGGAAGCATCATATACTGTAACACATTACAAGTAGAATAGAAGAAAAACAGAAAACTTTCCACAAAGATTTAATTTCACACATATAACTTAATAACACCTGACCATCTACAAAACAAAAACATTTTGCTACAATTTCACTTGATAATTTTGCAACCAATAAATAATTCAAAAATATGTTTTACTCACCCAGCCAGAAGTGCAGGCCATAGAAATAGCTGTCCCTCTGTTTGACTGTATGGAGAATGATATAGGCATCCCCCACGTAGAAGTTACCATGGAGAACCTCCGATACCAGCACTGGTTCCATGTTTTCAATCCTCCAGACTTGGAGTCCAGTGGACTTCCCTGCCCTCTCAAACTCTTTGTGGCTCAGTGCCATTTCTATCTGCTTAGTATGACCAAATGTCTGCCCGCGTAGGAAGAAGGGTTTCACTGTGCGATGTGAGACAAACACTCTCTCTCTAGTGAGAGGTGAATTAGCAGCATGCCCCACTCTTAACCACAGACCTAAATGGGTGTGTCCTTAAATGTAACCACACAAACACATACAATCATGCAAACGTGCAGAAACACGCACACACACACACTCACAGACACGCACACACACACACACACACACACACACACACACACACACACACACACACACACACACACACAGTCAAGCCGGAAAGTCTGCCCACCTCTTTCACCTTCTCCACGTTTTATTACATTACAGACATATTCTACAATAGATTGAGTTAATTTTTTGTCTCAAAATTCTACACAAAATAGCCCATAATGACAAAGTGAAAACATGTTTTTAGAAATTTTTGCAAATGTATTAAAAATCGAAAACTGAAATTTCTCATTGACATAAGTATTCATACCCTTTGCTTTAACATATTTTTAAAGTATCATATTTAATATTTGGTCGCATATCCTTTGCATGCTGTTACTTCCTGAAGTCTGTGACCCATCAACATCAAAAATCTCAATATCTTATTTTCAGGTACTGTTACAAGCGATACTATAAGCTCTCTGCATTTGAATGGATCTCTATGGGAATTGGGGGGTGAGACTAGATTCAGCTGTAAATTACACTGGTACAGTATGGAACACATGGCTGGCTAAATGGCTGTAAGTCATCAAGGGTCTGAGCTATCGAACGAGCCCCAAACCATCACTCTGTTCCCAGATATGGAGTAGATATGGATGGATCACTGCAAGGGTTATTTCTCCTAACTAATTTTCCTATAGAACCCTATGGGGAAAAAAGTCAGGAGAAACAACCCTTAAAGGGATCCATCCACATCTACTCCATATCTGGCCGCAGAGTGATGGTTTGGGGCTCGTTTGATACCTTAGACCCTTGATGACGTACAGCCATTTCACCAGTCATGTGTTCCATACTGTATCAGCGTAATTTACAGCTGAATCTAGTCTCACCCCCCAATTCTCATAGAGATCAGTTCAAATGCAGAGAGGTTATAGTATCGCTTGTAACAGTACCTGAAAACAAGATATCATGAGTCTTTTGATGTTGATTGGTCACAGACTTCAGAAAGTAACAGCATGCAAAGGATATGCGACCAAATATTAAATATGATACTTTAAAAATATGTTAAAGCAAAGGGTATGAATACTTATGTAAATGAGACATTTCAGTTTTCAATTTTTAATACATTTGCAAAATTTCTAAAAACATGTTTTTACTTTGTCATTATGGGATATTTTGTGTAGAATTTTGCGACAAAAAATGAACTCAATCTATTGTAGAATATGTCTGTAATGTAATAAAACGTGGAGAAGGTGAAAGGGGTGGGCAGACTTTACGGCTTGACGGTATGTATATATGTATATATACTGTATGTATATATGTATATATATGTATATATGTATATGGACAGGCAATTGCATCTCAATTATTAACACTGCAACACAGAGAGTTATGGATACAAACACAAACCCACACACACACACGCCTACACACACAGAAACACACACAGACACACACACATAAAACACACACACAGACACTTTAACCTAAAAGTGAGCAGACACCAAAAAACTGTTAACTTCTTCTTCAGTGACAGCGGTGACATTGCATAGCAAACCACTGTGGGGCCAGTAAAGATAGTCATCATGACTGAGTGGAGCAACCACACAGGGAAGGAAAAAGCTGATCTCCTCAAGGGTGCAGAACTGAGAGATCGGGGTATACGCTTTTAGGAGTGATTGGTGGTATGGTGGAGCTATTCCATTCACTACTCCATAGGCTAGTAGCAAGGTTTCAATACGTAATATTTCAATATGCAAACACTACCGTGCTAAAAACATCCAAGAACTTTACACATTCTGTCATCGAGAAATCATGTTGAGAAGATGAACAATGTTACAATTAAAATTTCATGACAAGAGTAACAAACCTGAAAATAATTAAATTAATTCTCCAACACAGCCTAATATTACAAGCACCCTGAACAAAAAGAGGCCCCATGCATTTGACCTCAGTGATGATCTGACAAGCCCGTTAAAGGCAGAGACACCTGCGTGGAGCATTTCTCTGGTCTGAACATATGCTTTATAGATAACAACCCGTAGGCTGTGTACATGAAAACATCTTTCATTATTCATCACGTCGCTGGGAGTATTGAAACAGTGCGCGAGCACATCCACGGCCCTCTTTTCCTTTGTAAGGTGAAATAAAAAGGCTGGTGAATAAAATGTAAACTGAAATGTAATGCAGGAGATCTACTCACTGTTACAAATAATAGACAGAAAAGTCAGAGGATTATAGAAAATAATTTATTTGTCACGTTCCGTGCCTCTGTCCCGATTTCCTGGTTTTCTGTTTCTATGTGCATTCCATTCCGTGTTTTCCCTCTCTCTTTCCATTTTGTGTCTCCACTTTCCCGCACCTGAATTGTGTTTCCTCATGTTGTCTCATCTCACCTGTTCCTCAATGTCTCGTCATTAATCTGGCATTTAAGCACCTGTTTCTTTGTTCTGTGCCAGATCATATTACATTTGTCATATTACTTTTAAGCCCTTTTGATTAAATTTTATTTGTATAGCGCTTTTTACAAAGAACTGTTCCTGCCTGCCCCTTGTTCCTGTGTACCCGTCCTGTTTGTGTTCTCCTGCCTGTCCTGCCTTTTCCCGTCCAGCTCTGCTCCAGTTCTCCTGCCTGCCTTGCCTGTTCCCGTCCAGCCCTGCTCCTGTCCAGCCCAGCTCCAGCCCTTCTACCCACCTGCCTCATCCTGGTTCTATCCCGACTCCAGCCCTGTGTCATCTTGCCCAACCCTGCTCCGGCCTGCTGGTTCCTGACCTCCTGCCTGCTACCCTGTGTGGGCATACTTGTAATAAAGTTTTCTGCGTGGAGTTCAACCAGCCGTCTGTCTCTGAGTCCTGCATTTGGGTCCAAACCAGTGTTCGAACCATAACATTATTGCTGCTAATCACATATCACATTGCAAAAATGGCAAATGGTGAAAAGATCCTTTCACCTTGCCATTTATTATTTAACATCTGAGCAATAAATTCTTTCTTCTCTTTTTTTCCAAACAGTGTTATGGACACTCAATTTTCCAAACCTAAGAGGGCCTCAGTCCAGGCCCTGGTTATCATTTTGGAAGCATTAAAAGATTGACTCCACCCACACCCGGATTAGGGACAAAATATTGACTTAGTGATGTGTGAGATGTTTTTTTTACGCATGTTCATTGTACACACTTCTTCAGTGGGGCATGTGGTCATTCAGTAAGTATATTGTGAGAATGTCTCTCCAGATGGCTGGGCAGATGCTGCTGATACAGGCTAATGTAGTGTACAGCCCCCTGATGACTTGCAGTGCGGCCATTACCTCAAAGTCATAGTCATAGTCATAGTCATTCATCTCCTATCCTCATTGGTAATTCACCATGCTGGAGAACTGGGTTGCCAGAAACCATCATGCCTGATATCGAACGAGAAACCGTTACATTAGCCTTTTGTATGGCTGGTGGCAGTGACAACCACTGCTGATACTGCATGTGACCACAAACTCTCCAGCAATCAAGGGAAGAGCCCTGGATCAATGTGTGCACATGAAAGAATGCGTGTGATTGGGCAAATATTTGTACATATCAACCAGATACAGGGCAAAGCACATTTTATCCCCCCCCCACACACACACACACACACACACCCCTTTCCATTATAAGCTTAGCAGTCTTGCTGTAGGCACTTGTTCATAAAGTTCATAATGTATTCATCTTCTGAATACAACATGCACAGCACCCAATCTGGTTAGACCAGTCTGTGAACGCTGCCGTTAGTAGGATGGAAAAGGGAAGAACAGTACCTTACAGTTCCTGAGCAAGGTTGTTTTCGACTTCACTTTGAAATTATGAACAGATAAAGTCCACTCTGAAGTATAAACATAGATTCCAACATAAGTTTTTCACGGCTGGCCCATCTTAGCCAACATCAACTAATTCCCAATGAGCTCTCAGTTATTTTTGCTTTCCTTTGCAGAGAAAATCGACGTGCCCAATGTGCAGGTGTATAGAGAGTGGTATTGGGAGGAATATCATTTGTTCTTCCAGGAGCTGGTGAGTTTCTCCTCCACTCTGTCCATGAGAGCGCTGTGTAACCCTCGCCTCCGTCTGTGTCTCTGTGAACCAGGAAGTGTCACATTTTTAACACCACACTGAGGAACTGCCCTCAACAACCCCTTGTAATTTATTTTTATTTTACTACACCGCACAGTGAAATCCCGTGCTTCATCATGGCACATGATGGGTTTATGATGTAGTCGTTAGCAACGTGCAACAGCACAAATAGTACCCTGGTGAAGTACTGAGAAAAACAACTACATCCTGACTATGAACCCAATCAAACCATTGCATGACATTATGTGATTTTGGCTAAAAAATGACAATGACAGAAAGTTGTTCAGCATCCTGTAGAGGTCAGTCTTGGCTTAGTTTGAATTGGAAACAGAATAATAATAATAATGCCTTACATTTATATAGCGCCTTTCTCACCAACTGGTGACTCAAAGCGCTTACAATGATGAGGGGGAAACTCGCCTCAACCACCACCAATGTGCAGCACCCACCTGGGTGATGCAGCGGCAGCCATTTTGCACCAGAATGCTCACCACACATCAGCTTGAGGTGGAGAGGGAGAGAAGAATTTTTTTGGCCAATTTAAACTGGGGGATGATTCAGTGGCAGATTGAAAGAGCCTGGGTTGGGAGTTTAGCCAGGACACCGGGGAAACCCCTACTCTTTACGATAAGTGTCATGGGATCTTTAATGACCACAGTGAGTCAGGACCTCGGTTTAACATCTCATCCGAAAGACGGCATCTCCTACAGCACAGTGTCCCCATCACTGCACTGGGGCATTGGGGTTTTTATTTTGACCAGAGGGAAGACTGCCCCCTACTGGCCCACCAACACCACTTCCAGCAGCAACTTAGTTTTCCCAGGAGGTCTCCCATCCAAGTACTAACCAAGCCCACACCTGCTTAGCTTCAGTCGTTCAGCAGGAGCAGAGTGCATGGTGGTATGGCTGCTGGCCAAGAACAGCTAAGTCCAGAATCAGATGTGACATACCCCTTACAACCCCATCAAAAACATATTTAAAGATAAAGTCTTATGATAATACACTATGTAGCCTAATCTGTCACTGCAAAAAGCTAATTTAGCAAGATTGCAAACTTTGCAACGACACTAAGCTGTCCACTCACTGAGTAGGAGGCTGACTTTGGGGGCCACGTTCTGCTAGGCAAGATCAGCTGGGAATCCCATTTTGGCTCCGCTGGTTTAATGGTGTCGAATTGCCTCATTGTCACCCTCTGGTGGATCTCCTCTCTGGGTCTGGTCCCTTCAACTTGAAAAAGATCATTATTAGCAACAGCATTGCAGGCACACTACAAGTACAAATAAAACTACATATCACTTCCCAGGCATACCCTGCTATTATTCAGTTTTTCACACATATTGAGTAAACTCATGATAAGTGCATGTGCACAGGGCTCAGGATAGCGGTGAAGTCATACACTTATTTAGAGTATGTACTTAAGAACAGTAAGAAAAGGCATGTTAAAATGGGAAAAGCAGTGTATATATATATATACAGGTGCAGCTCAAAAAATTAGAATATCGTGAAAAAGTTCAATATTTTTTTCCACTCATTTCAGAAAGAAAAACTCTTATATTATATAGATTCATTACACATAGAGTGAAATATTTCAAGCCTTTATTTCTTGTAATTTTGATGATTATGGCTTACAGCTAATAAAACCCAAAATTCAGTGTCTCAGAAAATTCGAATATTTTGCTTTAACATATTTTTAAAGTATCATATTTAATATTTGGTCGCATATCCTTTGCATGCTGTTACTTCCTGAAGTCTGTGACCATCAAAAGACTCTCGATATCTTATTTTCAGGTACTGTTACAAGCGATACTATAACCTCTCTGCATTTGAACTGATCTCTATGAGAATTGGGAGGTAAGACTAGATTCAGCTGTAAATTACGCTGGTACAGTATGGAACACATGACTCGCGAAATGGCTGTACGTCATCAAGGGTCTAAGGTATCAAACGAGCCCCAAACCATCACTCTGCGGCCAGATATGGAGTAGATGTGGATGGATCCCTTTAAGGGTTGTTTCTCCTGACTTTTTTCCCCATAGAGTTCTATAGAAAAATGAGTCAGGAGAAATAACCCTTGCAGTGATCCATCCACATCTACTCCATATCTGGCAACAGAGTGATGGTTTGGGGCTCGTTCGATAGCTCAGACCCTTGATGATTTACAGCCATTTAGCCAGCCATGTGTTCCATACTGTACCAGTGTAATTTACAGCTGAATCTAGTCTCACCCCCCAATTCCCATAGAGATCAGTTCAAATGCAGAGAGGTTATAGTATCGCTTGTAACAGTACCTGAAAATAAGATATCGAGAGTCTTTTGATGTTGATTGGTCACAGACTTCAGGAAGTAACAGCATGCAAAGGATATGCGACCAAATATTAAATATGATACTTTAAAAATATGTTAAAGCAAAATATTCGAATTTTCTGAGACACTGAATTTTGGGTTTCATTAGCTGTAAGCCATAATCATCAAAATAACAAGAAATAAAGGCTTGAAATATTTCACTCTATGTGTAATGAATCTATATAATATATGAGTTTCACTTTCTGAAATGAGTGACAAAAAATATTGAACTTTTTCACGATATTCTAATTTTTTGAGCTGCACCTGTATATATATATATATACTGTCAAAAAGCAAAAATGATTATCAGATAGGTAATTTTGGAGTTGACTGTAGATTACTGGATCACTTATGTGATTGTTTGAAAGTCTGCATTTTGTTGTAATACTGTCAAGTAGCCTAAATAAAAATTCTGTGAAAACTTTACAGAGCAAATTTACTGATATAATAATAAATGAATACATGCTTGCACTCAAATGTTGAGATTTGAAGTTCAGATTGCCTGGATCCCTTTTCTGGGTGGTCACCATATCTGGCATGTGATCATCATACTGAGATCGGAAAAGAGGGTATAGCATGAGGCACTACATTAAATGATAATTCCTTCCTTTTCATTTCATATTGTTTAATTAGTTATTCCTATCAGATTAGATTCAAGCCTTTTTGATGTTTAGGGGTAAAAATATTTAATTTAATAAAACGGGGCATATCCTGTCTTCAATCTTACCTGTCTGAAATCATGAGGTTTGGGGTCACTGAAGGCCATAGAAGGATATTTGCCTTCTTTCACAAAAGCCATCTTGGATTCTAGTGCACCGGGTGGTCGGTATCGCAGAGTGAACGCTGGCAGTTCTCTGCTCTGATTAATTTCAGGTAAAACTATCTGGGTTGGCCTCTTGACCCGGAAAAGCATCTCCCTTGACTCTGGTGTGAATAAAGGCGGGCATCTATTTTCTTTCCTTTTCCGAGGCAGATGCGGATGACTGTAAAGCTTCGGGGAGAAATCGGGCGCTTTGATCTCCCACACATCGGTGTCGTCTGCCTTTTCAAGATGAACAAACCCTCTGCTCCGTATGGAGGCTAAGTCTAGACTTGCTGAGAATATTGTCTTTTTTTCAAAACACATACATGCTGGGGAGGACAAGTTCTGGTCTGAATTCATCATTTAGGCTTTTCCACATCTCAGTTCAAGGACACTAAGGCCCTTCTGCAAAGAATCATTTTCATTGACAATGTAAGTAATGAAAACAACCGCTTTATGAAATTAAACAGACATAGAAACATAGACACATCTCATAGTGTAATACAATACCTTCAGAAAGGTCCTGCTAACAAAATTGCCATTTAAACCATTTACACAGTAATCGGAAACAACTACATTTAGTGGTCTTGCTAATAACTACAATATTAAATTTAGCCTGAATATATGCTTAGGACAGCTTCATTTTGCTGTAAATTATGCCACAATTTTGCATATTTCAGGTGTATTATGTGAGAAGCTGTGAATCCTTTCAGTTTCAGAGACCACCATTACATGACTGTCAAACAAAGGTCAACAGCACTTTCAACAGCATATTTCAACTCACCTGTCACAGAGACCACTGACACATGTCCAAGAGAGGTTAGGAGAGAAATGCTTCCACGCCACACTGTTGTATCATACTAGAAGGGACAGGGCTGAGAAAGGTTGTTCTATCCAATAAAGCCAGGTTGCTAAGTGACGGGCTCTTGAGACTTTACATAAAGAATAAGTATGAGGGCGGAGCAGAGCAAGCCGTCTGAAAGAAAACAGAAACGTCTTGGCAACTAAAGAACAATGAACTCTGTTAATGCCAGCACACACACGCACAAATAGACAGACAGACATACACACACACACACACACACACACACACACAAACACGTACGCACACACACAGAAGAGAGCACTGGGCCTCATTCACCAACCATTCTACAAACAAATTTGTTTTTAAGACATTTCTTGAAAAGTTTTTTATGAACATTCTGGTATTCAGAAGGCAAATATCAGTTATTCCCGAAATGTATGTAAATACTAAAAAATAATGCTAGGCTATTTCTTTGTTTATACGGTCTATGAAATGAGCAAAACCTACCGGACATTTTTAGGACTTTATAAATCCTCACTGGACAGATATTTTCGGTGCCAAAAAGAAGATATGTTCAGGAACAGAGGACGTCTGGTCAGCCTGCCCTCATGAGGCATTCTAGATTACAGCGGGTCCTCCTGAAGTGGACCCATTATGACTGGTCAAGTCATCATACTAAATAGGCAATTTTTTAAAATAACCACTAGATGGTGCCATTATATTTGTAATTTGTGTCGTTAATTTTAAATAAAAGCTACAAGGATAAAACAATGCACATAGGGTAACTGGAATGAATCATCTTCTTAAGTATAATTATAGAATCGTCTTAAATTTGCTTGACATCCTTTTTTTATTAAAATTCCCCACTCCACGTTTATCTCTAATTTGTAAGTAGGCCTACCAGTTATGCCTCTCAAAGTCACTGATGTGGCTCAGCTCCCATACAAGATACACTGTTGCTGGAGTGTGTGCTGTGCATCCACCTGCAAGTCACTGACTATCTTAAATAAAGGTCACACTCAAATCTGGCACCAACTGGAGAATCATATAGGCATAACCTTCACTGATGATAATAGGTAGCCTAATCTCTTTGTGACAGACACATTTTAGCAGGAGTAATTTGATAAACCTTAGCTTAAACCCATCCAACACCTGGTAGAACAAAGCCAATCATGTCCCACTGTTGCACACCCCCAGTCATGCTAGTAAAGTAAACGACATATCTGAGGCTCAAACCTTCATAGACATGGTTAGTGACCAGCCTGCAATGATGGGGTGTCCTGGACCAAAAGTCATAGTGATTGAATTATGACCAAAATAAAATGTCATAGTGATTGCTCAGTCCATGTCATGAGGTCCTCCCCTCCTCCCAATTTCAAATGCCCAATCATATAGCAGCACTCATAACTCTACAACTCATCACACTGCAGCTGGCAAGTCAGACTTGCACGGAGTCGGAGGAAGACACGTGTGCAACTTAACAGGCGGAGTTGTAGGTGCCCGACCGACCAGCGGGGGTCGCTAGAGAACGATGATGGATCCCTGCCGACTGAACTCTCCGTAACCCTGGACGAGTGTACCACCAATTATTGCATCTCTCTGCGGGGCTACCGGCCGCCATAAGCGCTGATACAGGCTATGGGGCTCATCCATGCACTTTACGAGAACGGTGCCTAAACCACATGGGTATGATTTTGCTTTTAATATTGTTTAATGTTTTTAATCAGACAATGTGTAATGCTGAATATAAGTAAAATATTTATTATTTATTATTATTTCCAAGAATCCTTTTTTTCTCAGTTCACATTTGTAAAAAAAACAAAACAAGCTGCTTAACCAGAGGAGCACTACTGTCTCCTTGACAGCCAAAAAGACTAGACTAGACTAAGTTATGCTATTTGCTTATTTTTTTAAATCATTGTTAGTATCCTATTTGTTTTTGCTAGCTGTGTATGCTGTCTCTTATCAATGTAGCCTACACAGCTAACATTTTCCTTTAACATTTAAACAGCTCAAAATTCTCCAAAGAAAGTAAGATAACATACTATTTCCACATTGCCAAGATTATAATACCAGGTCCCTGACAACCAATATATCCTATTATTTTAGGTCTATCCATCCATCCATCCATTATCTAACCCGTTTATTCCTGTTCAGGGTCGCCGGGGAATACACCCTGGACAGGTCGCCAGTCCATCGCAGGGCATATTTTAGGCCTACCAGTATGTTTTGCTCAAGTATAATTCCTGTAGATTTTCTTTCTGACACCAGAATCTCAGCCCAATAAATGGTACCAGAGTCCGCCACTCTCTTCCTGTCAATGAGCGAACAGCGCTAGTCAATTTAAAACAACAACAAGGTTATAACACTCAAAAGCACAAGCCACAGCCTTTGAATGAGTCCTGTTCAGTTGTATTATTTAATTCAATACAAGTATTTACCTATGTCCCCTTCAGTCATGGAGTTGTTACCATGACAAATTAATTTAGTGCAACTATTAAGGCTAACGAAGAATCCCAATTTGAAAAGAAATGCAATATTCTTACAAAAACTAGCTTGTTGCTACTCAAACAGTCTCTGCCGGGGCAGACACACTGGCATGTCCCATCACTGGAGGTGTCTCTGGGCTTAAGAGTTATTCTTACCCCCTGCCCTGCATTGTCCACCTGCAGTGTCTGCCCCCATGCTGGGGTGGGCCAATGACTGGTCACAGCAGCATCATTCGGGGCAATCACATGACCCCGGGGATACAAAGGGGGCAGTGGGTAGGAACATCTGAGGTATTTAACCGTTTCTCAGAGACAAGTTTGCATCTGGGCTAAGCCACATAGCTGGGAAATGTAGTTCTAATATGCACTGCGTAATGATGTTGATGTTGTTGATGATGATGATGGAGGTGGTGGTGTTGATAACGATGACAGGAAATATAATGATGCACAATAATCATCACTTCATTCTTCTACCACTCTGTGGTCAGCAAATATGTCTGTGATATTGTCTCTAAATGTTACTGATATGGTTATTTTTTATTTATGCAAATTCCAGTTATAAGACTACACTGTACTTTGGTTTAGTCACTTACCATCTGTTAAAGCAATCAATGATTTTTAACTATGAGCATCACAAATGAATAGCCAAGAAAATGCCTAACACCTTAACCTTTTCAAAGTACTTTTTGTACCATCCATTTAAAAATTAGTTTTTTAGATTAGAAATGATTTTATCAACACTTTCAGGTTTCAAGAAGCCACTGCAACAATTTTTCATATTGGTTATTAAAAAGGCATTACAGTATGCAATTTGCAACAAGTATTGTGCTTCCATGAAAAACCAAAAAGTAAAATTAATTAATTAAATAAATAAATATATACATATTCAATGAAAATATTCAATCAAAAATGCTCTTGTAAAATCAAAAATGATTTCTTCTCTTCAGTGATGGAAAATAGATTCCATACTGATGTTTGTATATTTGAAGGTAAATAATAAAGTTCCCCAGTCACAGAGTCCCCTTAGACAGGCCAGTGCTTGGAAAGCAGCAGAATGATGCCTTTACCAGACCGTCCATTGCTTTCATTCTCAAAATTGTAAAACTGGTTTATGTCTACTGTTGGTACATGGCTGTGTTTTCACTGAATACACCACCCAGACAAGGTAGCATTCAACAGCAATGCTGCTGAAATAACAAAATGAGTGATTGTGGAAAAAGACGATACCGTCTGTATCTCAAAGTGGAGATGATCGCTGTGAAACAAAGGAAATCACTGAGAATTGTCACTGGTAATCATGTCCCATGTGAAACCCAAGTGACATGAGTCCTGTGGTGTGAACAGGGCCTTTACTCCATGACAAAATCCACTTTTTGTTGATTGCCATCCTCAGATATCCTGCAGGAGACAAAGAACCCTGGGGTCTAAAGATGGACAGTGAGGTCAAAGGTCACAGCTGGTATTTATTGGGGTCAGACCAGGGAGAAGGGTATCCCTTACACAAATACTGCATCTACATGTGGGCCAGTTTATCTGCATTATTGCCATGGTTGCTAATTTGTTACGAGTATTTTGTAAATATGGAATCCAGGTATGAGTAATTAACCATGTTCTCAACATGGCAGGCTCATATGGGAACGTTATAATAAATCTGACACACCATTGAATGCAGTCTGTGTTTAAGAAATTATGAGTAATGTGATTTGTTCTAGGTGTCATTTACAAGCAGGATACACATGGTGTGAGTCGTGTGACTATACCAAATCTGTTGTCAATGCTGGCAATATGGGGTTGTGGTGCAACTGGACACTCAGTAAAACCTGTAGGCCTATTTTAAAAGTAATGACCACCAGTTGCACAAATTGCAATAAACTTGAAGTTAAGCAGCTGAACTGTGTCTTCTTAAAGCCAAGAATCGTTTTTGTTTTTCTGTAGAAAAAAAATAATAAAATAACATCGGTGGTCTGCTGTGGAAACGATTATAGCATAAATCCGTCGTTCATTACCAGCCTGTCTCGTACTCCCTCTCCAGTCATCTTCTGGTTTCTGTGTCCGCCACCTCACCTGTAGTCGGAGTGGATTTTTTTGCGTGTTTTCGCGCTACCGTGAGTCCCTGTTTCTGTCGCTTATTTCCTCCGACTGAGAAAAGAAGTCCTCTATAAAATCAGGAACAGACGCGGTTGGGATCGGTGTTTCTCTGCATTAGACCCGAATTAGACCAGACGAAAACCAGAAACATTAAGTGTTGGCTGTTAAAACGCACTTAATGTTGAGCCCCTGAAATCATCAAAGTGTAAAACGAGTTGTAATCCCTGCTGTGCGTAGCCTATTTGTCCACGTTCCCCCCTTACTAATGGCTGCGCCTCGCCTCGCCTCAAGTAGGTCATAAATCAAGATGGCTGTTTGAGGTAAGCTTTTTTGTTATCATGCCTTCTAAGATGAAGAAAGTTCTTATCAAGATTGAATATGCACATAATAAAACATTCATGACAGAGTACACTCAGGAGATACAGTATTGTTTTCACTATAATATATTGGCCCAATTTTAGATATTACACGTATCATGTTTAGAAATAAAAATAGTGCTGTGTATATTTACATATTGGTGACTACAAGACATTTTGTGCTCCCACAGTAGTGCCACTCTTGATTGATGATTTTCTTAACTTTGTACCAAACAAAATGGTCATGTTGCAGTTTTCAGTGAACTGGGTTTTCCTTTTTCTCTCTCTCTTTTATATTATGGTTCAGGTCATGTCATTTCATACTATAGAATATGAAACACCTGTTGGAGAGAGGATGTGATGGGAAAACCCAGGTAGATTGGACAGGTGGGCAGGCTAGGACAGGTGAGACTGCCCTAGAATGCCCATGTGTCATTAGCCTTTGCTGGAATTCACAGTTGCGTTACCAGAGCATGCAGGTGGTTAATTCTGTAATTGTCAAATGAGACCTATAATTAGTCATTTCCAACAGCTACAAATCATGTTATTCGGCACGTCACAGAAATATGACTTTTCTTTGTGCTGTCGTTTTATAATTTGTTCACGAATGTGTTTTTACTGTGTTGTTAATGTTGTGCTTTGTGCAAGAGACCTTGTTGAAGGGACCTCTGATTTTGGTATGCACACAATTTTGTGTGCGTGCGTGCGTGCGTGCGTGAGGAAGTGTTTGTGTGTCAATAGCTTATTTTATTCATTTATTTAAAACCTCCAAACGTCTAAGGTAGTTTTTTTATTGAAGGTACTTACAAGTCTCTAATTAATTCCAGATATGTGTGATTGCAACATTTGGTTTATTCAAATGGATTTAAACCCAGGTTCTATTAGAGTAGAAGGCTAAGTGGTTCCATGGATAGCTGATTGATTACCTGTGCAACCATACAGAATGAAATCATTAATTTTTAACTGTTGGAATTGTTATAATGCACCATAATTTTGGTCTAAATTTCAGATAATAATTTCCCCCTGTATTGTATAACAGTACAGTGTCTAGATTGTTCACAGCATTGCATTGACGTCAGATTTGCCTAATAGTTTATGCTTCAAGGTAAATGTAAAGATACTGTAACAACATAATCAGATCAAGAGACAAAACATATCGCAAAATAATTGATTAAACACACTTCTGGGAAACCAGTCGCTGACAGTAAAGATCCAAGCAAGCTATTTTTTGCTAACTAAATCACTGGATGTACTATACAATAAGAAGTGTGTGTGTGTGTGTGTGTGTGTGTGTGTGTGTGTGTGTGTGTGTGGAAAAACATTTTTAGCAAATAATTGATTTTACAGGCTCATATGGGTTGATGGTCCAAGAGATTTACAGCAGTGTGTTCTGCATCTGCTGTGAGCCCCAGTTTCAGTTCTGCTGGACTAAGTAGACATAGAACCCTCCTGAAGGCGATTATGCTGTGAAGTCTTAACATTTATAATGTGCAAATAAATTCAATCCAAGCAATTAAACTCAGTTGTGGACATGATCTGAAACAGCCCATCTCTGACAATACTAGCATTACATTTCTGCATTCAGCAGACACACTTATCCAGATCAACTTGCACAGATCTATTTTATTTAATTTTATTAATTTTTTGCACGATTGAATCCAATCCATTTCGAGGTATTTTACTGAATCAATTCAGGTTGAGTACCTTATTCCAAGGTAAAATGTCATTTCCCCAGCTGGGGATCAAACCCAGAACCTTTGAGATAAAAGCCCAGTTCCATAACCATTATGATGGACTACATCCACTGCAATACAAAATGGATTGCAATTCAAAATAAGAACGACAACTATCTTTGTAAGCTTCCCTCCCAGAACACAGTATAATGCTAGGATGATGTCCTTTGGGTAATTTGATATGCTGCATGATATGGTTTCAAAAGAAGATGATATATTTACATTTTGAAACCAAAATCATGCTTGCAAACAATATGTGTGTGAGAAACATCTAAACAAAAGTACAGTATCAGCGGGAATCATGATAGAAGATTGTGGTTTGCATTGAAAGTTGTGTTCCTGAATTGTCCCATCAGTAGAGCTTCATAGATTCAACAGCACAACTAGTTTCTGCAACTCCTTAGCCAGACCATCTCCCCATTGATAGACCTCTGCAATTTGCTAGACTGTTACTGTCCTGGTGTGAAACTGGAATGTTGTAGCTCTTTGTTCTCTGACTGAGGTATTTAAATGCTACTCATGCTCTTGCTGTAGATCTGGAATATTCTAGATCCTTCCTTATCATCCCAGGCCTTTTTATTGTTTTATTTCACCCTGCTGAACCAAGTGAATGTAGTCAGTGACATCTAAGAAGAAATTCTAATTTAAGTCAATGGATTGCAATATATAGTGGCATATAACAAGAACGGCATGTGACAATATTTTAACATGAGTAATAAGTTCTGGTCATGTGAAGGATGTTAGAATTACCATGTATAGAGGATCATGTGTTTTTTGTATGCATTACATTGCAGTGTGTTTGGCCCACAATGCACCAGACGTGATGCCAATCACCTATTCAGTTGTATAAGTTGGTTCAGCCATCATGCAAAATTGTACATCCTGTTGACAGTTTTTGGTTCTTAAAAATGCAAACAGCAGATGGTTCATTTTTATACCACACATGATTTTCACATCTTTGGACAGGGTGGAGCAGCCTTAATTAACATTTGGCAACAGATGGTTTCTAGCAGTCCTCATACAGACATCCTCCAACAGATTGCCTTTAGCTCATTTCACGGCTGGGAACCTCCGGCTATCCTACATTAATACCTAAAAGCTCAGCCAAGTGTACAAAGTGAAAGATTAATAATTTTGTCATTTTCAAACCTGAACTGTTTAAACTGAATTAAACTAGTTTGTCATGTTTACTTATCTCCATAAACACCAGAGCTTGATCACAGGTAAACATAATAGAGAGAAAATCTTCTCTGGAATTTCACCTCTGCAAATCTTCCTCTGGAAAGTGATACAAACAGCACAGTTAGAATTTATTGAGAAAAATACAGGCTTGGTTTTTTAAGTTCAAATTCTTTGGCAGTGTGTGATTTTCCAAAAGATTCAGCCATCTGGTTTTCTGTTTAGCAGAATGGTGACTAATGAAATATCTGAAGACGCACGGAGTACAGCTGTCTTTGTTGCCTCTGATGTTTTTGTATTTCAAAGTATATGTTGTGAATGTAAGCAAATGTGCGAAAATAAATCTTCACACCGGTTGATATTGAGCTAAAATGAATCTGTTCAAGGCTTTAAAAATGGTTTTATAAATAAACTTCTTTACAGCTTTGACCACAGATGTATGGAATGTGTTTAATTATAGCTTTCTGGAGAAAATTACAAGGCAAATTACCTCCATTGCTTTGTGGCATGGCTCCAGCAATAATTTTTCTGAGTGAGACATTAGTTAAAACAAACTGTTTTGCTTTTGTAAAAAGAAACCTCTTACATGATGACAGCAACATTATCCATGATTATTTTTAGTAGCTACCAACCTTCAGGGGAAAAGAGGTCAAAGGTCTTATGTGTATTTGCTTAAAACATAGTTACAATGCAGTACAAATTACACTGTATTGCTTTATCTAAAGAGAACAACACTTAAATCAATGTTGGCTATGCAATAACAATTTTGTTGCAAATGAGTAGCAGTAAATAAACCAGGTGCATGTATGCTGGGCCTTATATTGCAAATTGTTTTAGATATTAAATTATATTACATATTCTGACTGAATGTTGGCAAGGTGGGAGAAAACATAACATTGTGCGAATTACATCCAATGAAAATACTAACTGCATGTGTATGGCACACTGTTTAAATTAAAATGGACATGATGCATGAAAGTGGACCATGATTACACTTTTACACACAGCATTATGTCTCAATGCATAGGCAACATATTTTTAAGCCTGAACAAAATAAATTATATATAAATTATGTATGCACATTACTGTGAATTTAATTAGCACAACATAATTTAATAATTTGTTATACAAGTGATTGCAAGCCTTCCCTTTTCAAACCCCTTTTATAACAGCGGTCACCTTCTAACAATTGTTCGTCCTCTCATTAATATCCATAAAGTTTTTTTTAGTATTATAATTTATTAAGCAAACATACATTCTGGGTTAGTCGAAAAGAACGCCCCTTCTGTTGTGATGCAGTGGCAGAATCTGTGGTCACACACCGCAGTTTAGACCGTTCGAAATGTGCCTGACTCGGGACGGACAGCTGAGGCAACAGTAGCAAACGTTGGAAGCTCTTCGGTGATTTTCTTGAAATTTAGTCATGAAATGGGGACTTGCACAAAGTTATTCCTACAGGTGAGAAGGCGCAGGGCGTTTGAATGTCGGTTTGATATAGGCTACGAATGTAAAATTCAGAGTTTAAATAACTTAAAGAATGTCTTGGTACATGTATACAGGACCATGGGGATACAAATTCCAGTGGAAGGATTCCTTATGTGCCTTGTCACCTTATTAACGACCGGTGGCTATTGTCAAACGGGTAAGTCAACCATTTTCATATAGCGCGTGCAACAGCGAAGTTTCGATTGCTTCATTTGATTATTATTTTTATTGTGCTTGCTAAATAAAGTTAGTATCCTGTATTTATCAAAAGTGTAGATGTGCACATGTGGAGCTGTACATAATGCATTGATATGCTAGTACCGAAATCATACAAATATTTAATGAAACGACATTTTTTCCCTAGTATACTCGTGTCTTGTAAACACATAGCTTACGCTTTATATATATTTTTTATTAATGGCTATTTTTTGTGTTGGTCAGTTCATTGTTGAAAAAAATCTACTTTAAATCCAATAGAAAGCTATGTCAGTCCTTGGCACAGAACCATAACGCGCAATTGTCCAGTGCTTGATGCTATAATAAAATACGCGTTAATTGTGTCAAAGTAGGACGGTGTGGATAGCCTACTTTCACAGTTCACGGTTCGACTGTTCTGTAGCGATGTCTGAGACGGTGGTATTGATTTAAGAACAAAATGCATACTGCAATGTAGCCTAAGCTCTTCTGGCTCTGTAAGATGACCTTGTGTAACTCCCCTCATACAATGGTGTCTAGTCTTCCCCTGACGTTTCAATTATTTACTATTAGGGGTGAAGACGTTTTGACACTACCTCTATTGCATGTGCTCTAACTCGTGGCCATAAAACTGCTGGGCTGGGTAAACAGTGGGTTCAAAGCATAAGGGAATCTCCAAGACCAATTTTGCACATTAAGAATGATCTCAAACCTTTCTTATGTAACTGCATTCATACATCATTTTTCTTTCTTAGCTTTCAAACATCTCTTGCTCATACATTTGAACAGTTTATTTGTCATTTTTAACTGTTACCTGTTCATTTAGTCATAAATAGACTTTCTTCATTTGTAAAAGTAATTCAAATCATGTAATTATCCCTTTTAGTATCTTCTTTATGCTCAAATGTAATGCTGCAGGTGGTGCGTGTGTGAAAACGGGGTGAGTTTGTGTCTTTCTTGTCACACTTCCTTGAAAATGAACCATTTCATTTCATTTCTATGTCTACTTAGTGCTCTCCTGGCTGAAGCCTAGTTAAAAATGGTTAGTTGGTGCGTTGCACTCGGCTCTCAGCTCCGGATTTTATAGTAGGCCAAATGGCCTGGTAGTATTTGAGGGTGTAACTAATTGATTAATTGTTTGTAAGCTGTGCTGACAAGACATTTTGCTTTTATCTTGGAGACAATGCACCGTGGCGTTCTTCGCAGAAGGCTTTGTTTGTGTACAATTTCCTCCCTGCTACACAACAAAGCAAATTAAAATTATATAATTTTTTTTTGTCGTCACACTCCCTTAAAGGGTTTCTCTAGAGGAAACATCTACCAGGAAACTGCCCAAGTGGACTGGGAGTCAGCAGCATCCACTGGCTAATTGCCTGAAGTTAATTAGACACATTTAAAAAGCTGCTCTACCATGAACCTTTCAGTGAAAACTTTCCATGCTTCCATGTTTAAGCCTGAGTGTCTGGCTTTCACCAAAGAGGGACCTCCCACAGCAATATGATAGGGTGTGACACGCTCTGACCTCATGTCCAACTTTCACAGCCCAGTTGAAATGGGATGGAAATGGCCTTTGCGACTGCTTGATTGAGTGGTATTGTTGAGTTGTTTGGGTGCAGAGATGTCAGTGGCACTTTCAGACAATTTGTTTCTCTATAGGAAACACTCACTTCCAGTGTGCCATTCCCACAAGCATGCGTTTAGCCCGGTTTATTAGAGTCCAAGCACAGTTGGCTGAGTAAGGGATTTTTCTTTCTTGTTGTTTAGTCCTTAAAAGTCAATAGGTAACTGAGAGGTGCCGTTAGCCTCTGGTCAATTAAACCACCAGCTTCATTGTTCACATGATACATTTGTGTCTGGCTTTCTATGCTTCCCGTAAGAGTGTCTGGAAGACCTCAATGGACAACATGATATGCCAGAATTACATTTATATTTGTAACTTTTGTCAAAACTGACCTTCAAAGCAATTATGGGTGAAACCAACTGTGACTTGTATGTAATCAGGTCACTTCAGGTTCCCGTCCCTGTTCATCAAGCATTCAAATATCAACGTCTGTCTGAAGAGGCACCAAAGTTAGTTTGTCATTTTTGCTTATCTTCAGACTCCACTTTTCTCATTTCGCCTCATTTATATTTTCCTACTAACAATTTCAAAAGTGGATCTTGTTGCATGAACCTTGTTTGAAATTTTGACATCTGCAACATTTGGACATGCACATGCAATTGGGACTGAACCAAAATGCTTTTTATGATTAATGAATGCTGGGTTTTGAAAAAATAATCCATAACAAAGGCAGTATTCTGTGGCTTCGGATCATCCAGCTCACTTAAACTGCTTCTAGCAATGCATTTTTTATTCTTCTCAAGAAATTACTTTTCATTGGGAGATATATTCCCCCAAAAGAGTAATATCACTCTTACAAGGCATGTGCAGTCTAGGTAGGCACATCATTTTAGGCTTAACCTAGTATATGCAAAAGCATGAAAAATAAGTTTGCCACCTATCCATGCTTCTACTTAAAACATTCATGTCTGTTAATTCTAGGTTGATGAAGCAGGTATGCAACATTTTACTTGAAATAACACACTTTGGTGTAGTTCTGAACAATATTGATAAATGAGGCATCTGGTATTCGCAACACCATGTCCGAGAATAACTATAAATGAGAGAGTAATATAGATACTACAAGAGAGTTTTCTTTTTTAGCTCTGAACACCTGCGGTTGTCATGTATGTTTTAGACTTGATTGAATTACTTCAGTAATTTAGTAGGCCTAATATTTAAAAGACATTGGAGCATGTCATGGCAGTGCAGGTGTTCAAGTTAAAAACCTTTGTTTGGATATTTTTGTTTTATAACACAGAAATTACAGTGTAAAAGCTATTTATGAAATTATTCCATATTTAGATTTTTTTCCCCCACAATGTTAAATGATAAGCTTCTTTTAACGACAGAAGTTGCTTGGTCTACAGTGTCTGTGTTACATGATATTAAATAAAATCTGAGAAAAAAGATATTAGCTGTTTTTTAAAATGATAAAATACATTTCCTGAGACAGAACTTCATACAACAGATGGGCATTTGCATTAATGTCATCCCAGAGATTTAATAATTTTTCTGGACATAATAATTCTGGACAGTACCTAATTATTTCTGTAGAGACCATGTTTAGTAACTGGACTCCACAGGTTTAGGCCTAAATAGCCTCAGCTATTGCTGCTTCCAATGCTGGAGTCTAGCTGTGACATAAGCGTGGAGTGTGCTCTGAAAAAAGGTACATTGCAATAACAGAATGCATAGCACCGCAATACAAAAGTGCTACAATATATTCACTGTCTGCACATGTGCCTCAGGTACACATGGACCATGGGCTCCATTCCTTTCACTGATTCTCCCCCTCCATGGTCAGCCTATAAGGCTATCTTTCTGGCTATAGAGACCAGGTGCTGTGGGGTGGGGAGGAGGCTTCATAGGGTGCTGAATGGTATTTGGATACCCTGGCCTAGTGTTATAGGGCTCTGGTTGTCACTCTAGGATAGTGTGCTTGAGATAAAGGGCTTTTCTGGCCGACTGGTCCAGTGGGCTTAAGGAACTAGTATATGGGTTTTTGGTTACTATAATACTGTATATTTACTATGGGATAATTGGGAGATGCTGATTCAGAGATTTTATGCAGTTGAATTGAGAATTAAATACATTTGTGTCAGTAAGGACTTGGCCTTTGTTGCTCATTTTTATTCTTTAATCTTGCTGGATTTGCATTTGTTTTGTGAAATAATGGCAATGGTTTTTATTTTTATTTAGTTTAAAAAAATAAGTTTATTGACTCCGTGGCTAATCGTGAAGTAACGTTTCCATTGCATTGGACATACCTTACGGAAAATGCTAAACGGAAGAATGGTGCAGCAGATTTTATAAAAAGGCCTACCCCTTTCCTTTGTAACTTTCTGTAAAAATACAAAATTCTTTGTCCAGGACGTTTGAAATAGAATTTCGGGAGTCTCCCTGGAAAATTGGAGGGTTGGCAAGTATGCAGGAGCACAATCGACTAGCGGCGGTTGCTACACAGTGATGAAAATGTGGACCCTAACCATCTGAACTTTCCCGTATGCAATAGCCCCTCATGGCAATGCTTTTTGCCCTACCGTACATTGGGATGGGGTGGGGGGATGTTTAATGTTAAATTCTATTGTATGGATTGTTCTTGAGGATTTGTTTTCTGATCAACTGAAGAAATGTGTTTACATTTTACATTTAGAGCACATACTGTTTGTCACTATGTTGAGTGCGCTGTGCTTGTCCCATATTGATGGTATGTCTTTTCTGTCTGATACTTGTGTGTGTATGTATGTGCATTTGTGTGTGTGTGTGTGCATGTGCTTTTACATTTGTTTGTTTGTTTGTTTGTGTGTGTGTGTGTGTGTGTGTGTGTGTGTGTGTGTGTGACGTGTTTGTGATGTGTGTGTGTGGTTGTTGTTTTTGTCAGGAATGCCCCCTGAGTGCACTCCAGGGGGACACACACTTCTTCAGAACCCCTATCGGAGCGTCAGCTTCAACTCTCAGCGGCTGCAACACTCGTCCCTGCAGGACTTCGTCTGTGATCACTCCCTCAGTCCTGGCTGGTATCAGTTCCACATCTTTGACAAGCCTGCCAGCATGCCTACTGAATGTGTGGAGGTAAATTCTCCCTGTCCCATCCCATTTCTCATATCGTGTGTGGTTAGAGTGCAGTACCTTCGAGTTCCCGTGCTTCTGTTCTTTTGGGAGGAAATTGGGATGAGCACACTGCAAAAAAACAACAACAAAAATATCGTAACAAGCATTTTAATCTTATATTTAGACCCTAGAATCTTATTTATTTTTTGCTAAATACGACAAAAAGATTGCCAATGGGGTGAGAGTTTTACTCATTTCAAGATTTGCCAGTGGGGTTAGAATTTCTAAAATAAAAATAATTGAAAAAATGTAAACAAAAAGTTAACAACTTAAAACAAATAGTATTTTCCACTTTAGAGAAAAAAAAAGATTTTTTTTTAAGTCTCATTAAAAGACTAAAACACTTGTTAAGACAAGCTGCTATAATAGCCTCCACTCTTCTGGGAAGGATTTCCAATGTTGGAACATTGTTGCACGCATTTTCTTCCATTGAGCCAAAAGGGCATTAGTGAGGTTGGGCACTGATGTGAGGCTGTTAGGCCTGGCTTACAGTCAGCTTTCCAATTGATCCCAAAAGTGTTCGATGATGTTGAGGTCAGGGCTCTGTGCGGGCCAGTCAAGTTCTTCCACACCGATCTCAACAAACCATTTCTGTATGGACCTTGATTTGTGCATGGGGGCATTGTCATGATGAAACAGGAAAGAGCATTCCCCAAACTGTTGCCACAAATTTGGAAGCACAGAATTGTCTAGAATGTCACTGTATGCTGTAGCCTCATAATATAGCCAAATTAGGCTACATATGAATCTTAATTTGCTCAAAAATTGTACTTATATATTGTGTCCATTCAGTTTCATGTTGATTTTGGTGGTTAGTGTAACTAGATTGTCCCGATTATGTAGGACTTAGCTAAAAACATTCTCATACTGTTTTCTTTTGCTTAAAATATAGTGTATAAATGCCTTGGATAGCCTCGGCAGTAGTAGGTCTTTGAAGTGAACATTGGGTCTTTGTGCCCGGGTGAGCAGATAGAATCCACATAAACAGTAGCGGAGCACCAAAGGACATCTGAGATGGAGTGTTTCTCATTTCCTTCCAGCTGGAGATCATGGCCTGCTGTTAAAGCTCTCGATGGCTCCATTTTAAATGTCAACTCCACATTTTTATTCCCATGGTTTTCTGCGATTCATCGAGGGGTGTATTTATTTAAAACATCAGAACAAGGACATTAATATTCAAGTGGCAGGCAGACAAAGACAAACACAGGGGGCACGCCTTACAAATAGCAGCTGATACAATAGACGTATACACTCATTTAAAAGGCACACCAAAGGGAGTTTCTTTTTTTCTAAGATCAGTGACATGCACATAATTAGGCAAAGCTTGACCTTATTTCTTGATTAATGTGTCCTTACGTGACCGGCAAACACGTATACCCCGTTAATATGATGTGGTTGACCTTACCTATACTCTTAAAACTAGAGTAGGCAACTTTTTTAAAAGAAAGATATCGGGGAACAGTCATGCTTAATTGGTAGCAATCATAGAAATAACTGCTGTGAGAGAAATACAGCACCATGCACTGTGTTTATACCCTCAAATTCTGCATTCTAAAACCAGGGATTTGACCTAAATTCTTGTTTTCAAAACAAAGTGGTTAATGACGTGAACCAACCAAAGAGATGAGGGATAGGGGTCAGCCGGATAGTTGGATTTTCCGGATTGGATTGTGTTTTTTCAGGATATGTCAGTCTACTATGGACCAATATCTGTCGTCGGAGAGACGCATTGCATATTTTAGCATTTAGCATATTTATCATGATTTTAAAGCTGCTGCGTGTTAGACTAGACACAACCAAGGTCCCTCTCCTGAGTCCCCTCTGTAAATGTCATTGCTCGCATTTCAAACTTGCCAGATGAAGCCAAACACCTGTGTATGGCAGGAGTCGCTCAGCCGCTTGCATTCTGATGCTACGATATTCATCGTTGATTTTGTTGCTTTGTTTTCTTTTGCATCTTTACTTAGTCTAGCTACTTTAAGGGTTGTTTCTCCTGACTTATTTTTCCATATAGTTCAATAGGAAAATGAGTCAGGAAAAACAACCTTTAAAGTGATCCATCCATATCTACTGCATATCTGGCAGCAGAGTGATGGTTTGAGGCTTGTTTGATACCTCAGACCCTCGATGACTTACAGCCAACCATGTGTTTCTTACTATTCCCGTGTAATTTACATCTTAATCTAGTCCCACCCCCCAATTCCCATAGAGATCCATTCAAATGCAGAGAGGTTATAGTATTGCTTGTAAGAGTACCTGGAAATAAGATATCAATCGTCTTTTGATGCCACTGACATCAGGAAGTTATGGCATGCGAAGGATATGCGACCAAATATTAAATATGATGACTTTATTTAAGTTTATGTTAATTTGCCCAATTACTTTTTGTGCCCTGAAATGTAGGGGGGGGACTATGTGTAAAAAAAAAAATGTGGCTAAAATTGCTACATGGTTCATGCTAAGGCAGAAAAATAAATTAATATGGTAAATAAATAAATATTTAGGTAAATCGAGAGAATGATACAGTAAACAATTGCACAAAGTTCAAATACTAAAATTGAAAATGTAAAAAGGCAGTTCCGTAGGTATTTTAAGTAAAAGCTAAAGTAAAAAGGTTTTTAAAAATTACCACAGAACCAGCCTCCTTAATGTGTTCAGGTAAATTATACCACAGTTTAGGTGCATAAAAAGAAAAGCTTGCTATGCCACTCCTACCATGTGCTACCTTTGGTGCAGTTAAAAGGCCTGCAGTGGAGGAACAGAGGGAATGATGTGGGACATAAAAGGACAGGCATTCTCATATATTTAAAAACCAGTAGTATGACCTTAAAATCGATTCTAAAGGACACAGGAAGCCAGTGCAATGCCCGCAGGACTGGAGTTATGTGTTCTCTCTTTTTAGTTTTCTGGCAGCAGTGTTTTGTATAAGTTGTAAACTGTCAACCAATTTCTTGGGATGGCCAGTTAAAAGTGCATGACAATAATCCAGCCGACCTAAGATAAAAACATGCCCCAGCTTCTCTGCATCCTGCTGAGTTAAAAATGGCCTAACCTTGGCTATATTTCTAAAGTAGAAGAAAGCAGACTTTGTGACCTTATTAATGTAAGTCTTAAAACTGAGATCTGAATCTAAAATGACATCCAGATTTTAGCCCAATCTTGATATAAGCAGGTCTCTTTTTGGTTTAGGACCAATAATTAAAATTTCTGTTTTATCGTTGTTAAGTTTAAGGAAATTTCTATTCATTAATTTACGGCTGAAATAGTGACAGCAGAAAGGACGTTTGGGTCATTTGGATTCACTGACATGTATAGCTGTGTGTCATCAGTGTAGCCATGGAAAGTCCCTCCATGTTGATGAATGACATTGCCTAAAGGTAACATGTAGTAATTGCAAGTGGTTTTTTACACATTCATGCCTTTATAACTTTTATGTGTCTGTAGGTGAACCACTGTGGGACCCAGGCTCCGGTGTGGCTGTCTCTGGGGGAGGGGGAAACTCTGCCACGCCCCCTGGAGGTGAAGCAGCTCACTGCATGTGCAACCTGGCAGTTTGTCTTCAGCAGCAGCAAGGACTGCTGTCTCTTCCGCATCCCCGTCACCGTGCGGAACTGCGGTGACTTCTACGTGTACCTGCTGCAGCCAACGCAGGGGTGTATGGGCTACTGTGCACAGGGTAAGAGGATCTCTGCAGGGGATTGTAAGAGTATATGTTTCCTAGAAGCATTATGGTGATTTACGACAAGCCCCGACCAGAGTTCATTAAGGGAATGTCCACCATTAGCTTACACAAACAAAGAATTTGAACTTAGTGTGACACCGATAGAGCGTTATGCCCCCTGTTGCATCGGTTTGCTCAGGCAGGGTCTTATTTGTGTGTCTTTTAACAGTATTGCCAGACTCAAAGCCAGCTGTCTGTGGCCCTGAAGAGATGGACGTGGATGGGACTTGTAAAGGTGAGGTGAACAAAAGCCTCTAGGCGCCATGACAGGACACAGCCGCACTGTCAACCAGATACTTGAATAATTAACGTCAGATTTGGTGGAATGCGCCCTTCTCTTACCGGCCCTCCGTAATGAGCTTAGCACGTGTCCGCTGCGTCTTCGCTGCTGTCTGTGGCATCCTCCGTCTACTCGCTCGTTAATTATCCCATGGCCAGTTTCACTGCTCCCTCACAGGGGCACAGGGCTCTCATCCACTTTTCAGATCCGTCCCACCGCAGTGAAGGGTGAGAACCGGGTCAGCCTTGTCAGACCCCCTTCTCCCTGCTGTGATAAATGACAGCGAGCATGCTCACCAACTTGAATATTTATAACACTGTCCCCTAACATACCCTTCACACACTGTTTTATGCAAAACAGAAGTACTTACAAATTGTTTCTGTGCGTATCCCAGCTAAACGACCCCCTTCGCCGAGATCACCTGAGATCACTGCGGAGATTTCGGGCCACAGCATCTTCCTGAAGTGCAGTTTTGAGGGTGAGAGTTCAAACAGCTCTTTGGGGTACATTGTGGCGTGGTCCCGCATCTCCCCCGAGGGACACAAGGAGGAGCTTAAACAGGAAACAACCATCCAGACCTTCTCTTTCATCGAGTTGGATGGAATTAACCTGCGACTAGGGGACAAGGTAAAGGCCCACGCATACACTTTCCTTTACAGTAAAACATCGGGTATTCGCCTTTGTGGTCTTGTCATCGCACTGACGTTTACTGTTCTTCACTGACAGATTAACTGTGGCTGCTCCAGTTTCTTCCTTGACTCGCCACACGTTCGAGGGACGCCCATGGAAAGCGAGGAGTTCTTTGCCGGGATCAGGGTATGGAAATGAAGTAGATTTACAAGACTCAGTTCTTGTAAATATGAATTCTGTTTGTCTGAATGGCTGGTGGTTAGTGAGGAGTTCCTCGCTGTTGTGTATCTAGTTGAATCCAGAGAGGATGTCTATCTCAGAGGATGGAGAAGAGTATGAGTTGACCTTGGAGAGCACGGTTCCCGTCCCCTGCTCCTTAGAAGGCCCACAAAGTGAGGGGTGCACTCTCACATTACACCTGAGCGTGAGTAATCAAGGTAAAGGCACCATAAGTAACCCATACCTTACATTTGAGGTGAGAAACTAGGTCCCCGGAAGGCCACTGTCGATCATGTCTTTGAGCTTTCACAGCTTTTTGCCCAGGAACAGTTGATATGATCAGATGTCCAGATAAAGACCAATAACTGAATTGTGAGGAGAAAAAGATGGCCAGACCTTTCTCTCAATCCTCTCAGGGGAAGATCACCTGGGCCCAAATCTGGCCCTTTCAGCCTGTCAGGTGGAGCTCCCACGATCCCCCTGTCACAACGGGAGCTGCAGCTCTGCCTCGGTCCACTTCACTGCAGTGACCGACTTTGTCCAAGATGGAGACAGGACCACCGCCATCTGGGTCAAACCCATTGTCAGTCAGAACTTCCTGTGGAGTGGTTACACGCCCCAGAGCGTCCAGGTAGGAGAGTCACAGTCTCAGCCATGGCTATAAAACTACAGTAGTATGTAGTTAATCCTACAAATGCATTAGTGTAGCCTAATGATGGTCAAATGTAATTCTAATGTAAGTGGCGGCTTAATAACTGCTTTACTTGTTGTTTTTTGTAGATCCATGTAAAGGATGTTCCATCTTCATACTGCTACTCTTTCACTGACCCTCATGTCATTACATTTGATGGCAGGTATTTCAACCATGTGCAACCATTTATGCTTCCATAATTCATTATTGTTAATGCTATGTCAGTGGTTATCACATATGCTTCTGCATTTTACAGTTTTTTTGCAACTGTGTATTCTCAGTTAATGTGACAGAGTTGTCCCAATGTCGGCCTAATGTAATTTTTATTTGTGGGCTAAAGTTAGCTTTGCTCATCAGCAACCCAGGGGGCCAACCAGAACACTGGCGGCCAGCAATGGCCCAATGAAAAGCATCCATACTGGATCTTAGTGTGTTTTTTTCTTTAGCAAACTATGTGACTAATTTGCACCTGACGATGTTGACTGATGTCACATGGTTGGCCATCTCAGGTGCTTCCAACTACGTTCCAGTGCTGGCGCTTGATATAAGGGCAGTATGACACTAATAAATTTGCCCTAGTTGGCTCCAAATGCAAAAAAAAAATGTCACAATTCCACAATTCGTTGTTGACTCAGAGATACTGTTCAGAAAATGTAGTAAGGTTTACTGGACAATAGTACTGATAATTAGTGGATTAGCAATAGTTGGATGATTACAGCACAGCCAATAAAGTACCTGAGTTGTCCTGTGATGGACATGTAACATGTCCACTAATATACAGCATCAAAAAGGCCTGGTTATGTTTTTATTCATGTATTATAGCTGGATTTGATTTTATGTTTTGTTCTTGGGTTTGTGATTTTGAAATTATTTTACCTTTATATAACTGAAGACTCAACATTGGCATATGTTTAACAGGAAGTATGATAATTACAAGACGGGGACCTTTGTGCTATACAAGAGCACGGTGTGGGAGTTTGAAGTCCAAGTTCGCCAGTGGGAGTGCGGTAGCCTACATTACCCATCATCCTGTGCCTGTGGTTTTGTGGCCCGGGATGGAGGCAACGTCATCTCCTTCGACATGTGTGACGGAGACCTGCACAACACAAAGCCACACCTCTCTGTGATGAGGAGAGACACTGCACGAAGCAGCATTCGCATAACAGAGTCTTACCAGGGCAGGAAAGTGACGGTGTGTAGAGAATGCCTGGGTAGAGAAAACAGTGTGTCAGGGTATTAATTATTCACACAAACACATTTCTTCAAATTATACCTTTTAACTCTAAACTAAGCTTGGGTCATGAATTCACTCCAAAACTAAACATGTCCTCAAATGTACATAATCAGGATTTTGAACAGCATCGTTGAAAAAGGTATTGAAATGTTTTAATTGTACTCGGGGGCTGAGTAAATTCAGTGCAGTGACAAACATGTCATACCAGTTGTTATTAATCAATAATCAGTTGGTGATACTGAGTGATAACTTTAGTAGAAGCTGACTCAGGGCATTCAGTGTGTTAGCTCTCCATGGGGTCAAAATGAACATTGAACTTGACATCTACCTACAACTAAATACAAAAAATGCAGCAATAATTTGCGTAAACACATGCTGTAATTTTATTTAGAAGAAAACCCAGCGGTTGGTCCATATCTTTAGGTTACTGTCGTAACCCCGGTTCTTTGAGTAATATGAGCGAGATGTCTCGCTATGGGATGTGACCCTCCGCAGCCCTGACAGAAGTACCTATCTCAAATAACCAATCCTGATTGGTCAGAGAAGCGTGTCCCTCCGCTGCGTGATGTAGTCCCCCCCACTACAAATACCGCAACAGGAGGACACGCCCGCCATTCTAAAGCCCGAAATTCCTTCTCACCGCCCAGCAAGAAGGGTTGTCTGGCGAGACATCTCGCTCATATTACTCAAAGAACCGGGGTTACGACAGTAACCTAAAGTTCTTTTTCATAATCTGAGCTCAATGTCTCGCTATGGGATGTGGTTACTCCCGCATTGCCAGACAGCTTTATCGAACAGCAACCAACCGATGGGAGGGTCCAGATGTCCAGATGCTAGGTCTGAAGGACCGCGCTGGCAACGCACGGGCCCGACACATCCAGCATGTAGAATCGGACAAAAGTCAGAGGCGAAGTCCAACTCGCCGCCGCACAAATGTCCTGAATAGACACCCCCCTGAACAAGGCCCAGGATGCAGCCATGCCCCGCGTAGAGTGAGCGCGCAGGCCCGCAGGCGGGCGCAACCCCTCATTAGCGTAGGCCAAAGTTATAGCTTCCACCAGCCAGTGTGAGAGGCGCTGCCTCGAAACAGGCTGACCTTTCCTGGGATTAGCCCAGGAAATAAAGAGCTGGTCGCTCCGTCGGAAGCACTGAGTCCTGTCCACATAACAACGTATGGCCCGGACCGGACACAATGTATGAGCCCGCTGGTCAGCAGCTGGAGCTGTGAACGCAGCGAGAGAAATCGGGGAGCATGAACCCACCACCTTAGGCACAAAGGCTGGGTTAGGTCTCAGCGACACCCTTACGTCCCCTGGGGCAAACTGAGTGCATGATGGATGCACCGAGAGTGCATGAATATCGCTGACCCGCTTCGCGGAAGCGAGCGCCAGCAACAACATTGTCTTAAGAGACAAATGCTTCAAACTAGCACCCTGTAACGGCTCAAAGGGGGGACCCTTAAGCCCCTCCAAAACCACCGTCAGATCCCATGGGGGCATAAGCGGCCTGGAGACTGGGAGCAGTCTACGGGCACCCTTCATAAAGCGGCACACCAGAGGGTGCTGACTCACTGTTTTGTCCCCAAAGCCCACGTGACTGGCGGCAATGGCCGCCAGATACACTTTGACTGTCGAGAAGGCTCTGCCATCATCGATGAGGCTCTGCAGGAATGATAAGACCACCGGAACAGAGCACTGAAAAGGGGCGTGATTCCGATCATGGCACCACCGCTCAAACACCCCCCACTTACCAGTGTACAAAGACCTGGTGGAGGGGGCCCGAGCATTCTGAATAGTGTTAATCACACTCGGAGGAAGGCCCGCAGTGGTCATAGAGAGCCACTCAGGGGCCACGCCCACAGTTGTAACCTGTCCGGGTGTGGGTGGAACACCGTCCCCCCCCCCTGTGACAACAGGTCCCTGCGTATTGGCAACTGCCAAGGCCGGGCGCACAGCAACTGATAAATCTCCGCCAACCAGTGCATCGCCGGCCAGTGTGGAGCTATCAGGATAAGAGAGTGTCTGTGTTCCCTCACCCTCGCCAGGGTGGGAGGAACCAGCGCCAGAGGGGGAAACGCATAGAGCAGCTCGTGAGGCCAGTCGTGCGCCAGAGCGTCCAGCCCCAAGGGGGCCCCCCGACTGTGTAGGGAGAAGAACAGCTGACACTGGGTGTTCCCCTCCGACGCAAACAGGTCCACTTTGGCGCGGCCATAAATGGACCAAATCTGCGTCACCACGAGAGGGTGTAAAGTCCATTCTCCGTATACGGGCGCACCCCTGGACAAGAGGTCCGCCCCCACGTTCAGGGTCCCCGGGACATGCGTTGCCCGCAATGACAGGAGACGCACACTGCTCCACAGGATCAGTTTGCGTGCCAATATGTGTAATTGACGTGAGTGCAAACCCCCCTGGTGATTTATGTACGCCACCGTGGTCGTATTGTCCGTCCTCACCAGGACATGATGACCCCTGAGGAATGGGAGGAAATGTTTCAGAGAGAGAAACACTGCCGAGAGCTCCAGAAAATTTATGTGATGTCGCTGGAGACCCAGGCTCCAGCGGCCCCTCACAGATCTGCCCTCGTGAATGCCGCCCCACCCCTGGAGGCTGGCATCCGTAGTGACCACTTTCCTGGACAGGACGGTGCCCAGGGGCACACCCTGAGTCAGAAAAGAGGGTGCCCGCCAGTGACGTAGGGCCAACACGCAATCCGACGTCACCAAAATCCTCCGTGCGCCATGACGCACGGGGTCCAGCCTGAGCGCAGCAACCCAGCGCTGAAACTCCCTCATGTGGAGGCGACCGAGGCGTATTACGTGTATAGCCGAGGCCATCAGGCCCAGCAGGCGCAGACACACCCTGAATGGAACGTAACAGTGTCTCTGAAAAAGAGCAAGACATGCCTTGAAACTGTTCGCCCTCTCCTCCGAGAGGCGCGCCGTGAACGGCATTGATAGCAGCTGTAACCCGAGGAAGATTATTTCTCGACCCGGTGAGAGATTGCTCTTTTCCGTGTTTATCACAAAGCCCAACTCTGACAGATGACGTGTGACAAACTCCGTGTGCGACCTGGCCTCCTGCTCCGAGCGCGCTAGGAGAAGCCAGTCGTCCAAATATGTGGCCAGGCGTATTCCCCCCCGCCTTAGCGGGGCGACCGCCGCGTCCGTACACTTCACGAACACCCTCGGGCTGAGGGAAAGTCCGAACGGGAGCACTCGGTACTGATAGCACACTCCCTGGAACGCAAACCTCAGATACTTTCTGTGGGCAGCGTACACTTTTATATGGAAATAAGCGTCCCTCAGATCCACTGATGTGAACCAGTCGCCTGGTTTTATTAGACGCAACAGTGATGCCTGTGTCAGCATCCTGAACTTGTATTTCCTTAAGTGACAGTTCAGAGCCCTGAGGTCCAAGATAGGGCGAATTCCTCTCCCCCCCCGTTTGGGGACGAGAAAATATCTTGAATAATACCCGGATTGACTCTGCTCGGGAGAGACGATCTGAATAGCTTTTTTGTCTAAAAGAGACATTATCTCCTCCTTTAGCACGCCAGCTAAACGTCCCTGTGCTCGTGACTGTATTATGCCGGAAAAACGAGGCGGCACAGTGTTGAACTGTAGCCGGTAACCCCGCTCTATCGTGCGTAATACCCACGGATGAGCCCCTATTTCTCTCCACTTTTGAATGTGAAAGCACAGTGAAGGGGAGAAATTCGGCTGAGGCTTTGCCAACACGGGAGGGCTCATAAGCGGTAGTATGGCTCCCTCCAGTGGCAGAGCGAGAGAATGTCCCTCGGGCCGTACTGCGCATGCGCGAACTCGCGCCGCAGTCTGGGTAAATTCCTCCGTAGCCGGAAATGGGGTGCCCATCGCCGGCAACAGAGGGACAGCCTGTCCAGCGGACATGCTGCTTATGTGCAAAGCATTCATTTTGTTTGTACTTGCTTTGTTTTTGGTCTTTTTCACACATTTTGTTTTCAACTTTATTTCTTTTAATAAAGGCAGAACATTGTGTGTGTGTGCGTGCTTGTGGACATATGAACACGGCTGTGCAACGGCAAACAGCCCGGTGGCAATGTCCCTCCTCGTCTCGTCTGGCCCTGGGGCGGAGATCAGCGACTGGAGATGAGCACTTAAAACACTCTTTGGTGGAGCCCATGAACGGGGAACTGATGGGCGCGTCACCCGGAGAAGAGGCGAAGGCGGTCAAGTAGCCTTCTTCTTCCTCCTACCCTGCGCAGCTGAAGCGGCCGGTGAAGGCGGCGGGGCTGCGGGCTGAGCGCCGGGGGGACCCTTCCAACCAGCCCGAGGGGCAGGCGACTGGGATCGGGCCGGGGAAGGCTGCTGCTGCGGTCTCTTAGGGATCTTAAATCGCGCAGATTGAGCAGCGGCCTGGGCGAAAGATTTTCCCCGGGGCGGGGGAGACGGCGAGGGGGCTCTACGCGGCAGGCAGAGCGCAAACGCCTCGTTGTCTTTCTTCCTCGCCTCCGCTCTCTCCTGCATGGAGGTCAGAGCTGAGCCGAAGATACCCTCCGGTATGACGGGCGCATCCAGGATGTCATCTCGCTCTCTGTCAGTCAGCCTGGCGAGATTGAGCCACCTGGCTCGTTCCTGGACCACGAGAGAAGCCATAGCTTTCCCCGTGGCGAGCACAGCCACCCGCTGGACATGAAGGCACAGGTCGGTAATCACTCCCGCCTCGCGCCAAACCGCGGCGCTAGGTGCGCCGTGGAGAATGTCAGCTTGGTAAGCGGAGAGAAGCGACAGCACATTCAAAGCCCTCATCGAGAGCGCGGCCTGCTTGTACGCCCTCTCGGTCAAAGCAGACTGAAGACGCTCCGATTTAGCGGGGAGGGACGGACGTCTGCTTGAGCCAGCCATGGCGCCACCCGGGTACAGATGCGCTGCAACCGGGGACTCGACCGGGGGCATGACGAGGAGACCCAGGGCTTCCATGTTCTCGGTGTCGAGAACGGAGGCACCCGGAATCTGGTTCCTTCCGCTGTACGGCTTGTCGCTCCACATCTTGGTGAGCTCGAGCAGTAAGTCAGGAAAGACGGGAAGAAGCTGCTTAGCCGTGTTACCGCCCGGTGCTAATAGCCTGCCCTCGTAGCGCGAGCGCAAGGGCTGTGTCACCGGAGCGGGCCAGGGAATACCCATGCTCGCTGCCGCACGTTTGCACGTGTCGAGCAGGACCACAGGAACCGGGGACGAGGGACGTGCGTCCCCGCCGTCCTCCGAGCCCTCGGAAAGCAGCCCCGGCTTTGCAGCCGGCACCGGAGTGATAAAGGCCTCATACTCATCCTCGCTCTCTGAAATGAGAGGGGGATAATCGGAGTCATCCTCTACACACTCCAGCTCTAACACATCGTCGGAAGGAAAGGCAGGAACCGGGGACATCACAGACAGGGTGGCCCAGTCGGTGTGCACCTCCTGTTCCTCCTCTACCATGGGCTCCTCTTCGTCAGCGGCTACCGAGGCAGCGGCGGTCAGAAGCGGGTCCTGGTCGGACAGGCTGGCTTGGCGAGCCAGGCGGCGTCTCAAGCTTTTCGTCGTGAACATTTTACAATGTATACACGAACCGGGGACGGATAGGGACAGCCTGGCGTGGTCAGTCCCGAGACACCTCACACACACGGAGTGCGTATCCTTCCCCGAAATTCGGGCACCACAGGAGCAGGGCCGAGAGTCTCCTCTGGCATGAGGAGCAGCGGACGCCATGGGGGCAAAAAGCACCGGCTGGTGTGCGGGTGTTTTTTACGCTAAGTGCTAGCTAACTGGTGTGTTAGGAGCAGGTAGGCTGATGACTGGCGTGTCAAAAGCAAGATGCTAACTGGTGTGTTTAGCAGGAAGCGTCGAGGAGAGCTGGCGTGCAAAACCTCGGCGAATATCGTGAGCGGAGTTAGCGTCCGTCGACAGAAGCTAATAATTAATTAATTCCGTCTGTGGACAGTTAAACTAACGTATGCTCGGAGAGATAATGCTTCCAGGTGAGAAGAATTTTTAGAATGGCGGGCGTGTCCTCCTGTTGCGGTATTTGTAGTGGGGGGGACTACATCACGCAGCGGAGGGACACGCTTCTCTGACCAATCAGGATTGGTTATTTGAGATAGGTACTTCTGTCAGGGCTGTGGAGGGTCACATCCCATAGCGAGACATTGAGCTCAGATTATGAAAAAGAACTTCAAGTTCTGCTCTATGGCTGTAATAAGATACCAAATAGGTATAATTTACCAAATATCAGTTCTGGTCTTTCAACAAATTATGGGTGTTTGTGTGGTAGTAAATAATGTCTTGCATTTCAAATTTTTGCAAGGAACTTTAGAGAGGAACTGGTCCCAAAATGCCTTAATTTGCATTGCTCAGTTATAACTTGTAAACTTTTTTTTTAACTGTAGATCACATTCGCTTCAGGAGCCTTTGTGCGTGCAGACATGGCTGAATGGGGAATGAGTTTGTCCATTAGAGCCCCCAGCTCACACTTTGGCCACACAGAGGGCCTGTGTGGGACCTTCGATGGGGATCCCCAAAATGACTTTCACAAAGCAGGGGGTGACTCTGTACCTGATGCTGGAACATTCATTTCTGCTTGGAAGTAAGTTTCACCTACTATCCTGTCCGGTTCCTGAAAATCAAAACTCCATATTTTAGCAAGAATACTTAAAGAAACACTATAAAATAATAACACCTTTAATTAATCATTATTTTTCAATTTATGCAGCTTACTATTTGTATAAATATCTTGTTTAGATGATGCATTTGAGTGTGTAGTATTATTCCAAAACTAGAAATTGTGAAGAAATTGTGCTTTGCTATCCTGCTATCATCTAGATTCCAGTTACACTTGAGAAATGTTTTGCATTGAATGGGTGTATTTTTGTCCTCTACTTGTACTCATTAAATCGCACATTTCTATCTTGTCAGGGTACCACCTGGCAGCAGCCTGTTTGACAGCATGCCGTCCTACGAAAGCTCCTCAAACTCCAGGAACTACTGCAACTGTGAGCGGGAGACCCGCCAGTCATCTGGGAGACTCCAGCCTCATCTGGAACCCGGTCAGCCGACCTCCTGCTCTCACCATGACAACATCAGGCTCCCTGTGATAATACCCTCCCTGGATGTTACAGCTGAATACATCAACTCTGTGGATCTTGTCAAAGGGAAGCACAAGCGGCAGGTTGCAACCCCCCTGAGTGGAGAGGCTGTCCGCCGCAGCCAGGGTGGACGGGGCAGTGACGGCGGCGTTCACATGGCCCCCGGGGCCCAGTCCCACGGCCCCAGCGAGGTACCGCGGGCCCGGAGCAGACGGAGGCGACAGGACTACACGTTCGTCTCCAACTTCCCTTTCCAGAGCCTGAGCCAGACCGACATCGAGGGCTTCGCCTACTTCTTCCCCGAAGACCACGTGGTGGACAACCAGTCAGAGCCCTTGGTCCCGCCCACCTGGCCCACAGAGTCTGGCCTGACACAAGCCCGGGCCTCGCAGCTCTGCCGACGCACTGTCGCCAACTCGAGCGTGGGCGTGGGCTGCGGACGGCTACTGGGAGGGGCCCTGGGCAGCGTGGTGGACATATGCACTGCTGATCTGCAGCTGAAGGACGACCTGGCCTGGCTGGGCAGCGCACTGCCCCTGCTGGAGAACGAGTGCGAGAGGAGGCTGGCGCAAGACGGGGAGCGCAGCCGGCACCAGGACATCCTTTCCTTCCTCAAGTGCCCCAGCCTCTGCAGTGGGAACGGCCAGTGCTCTGAATGGGGCTGCATCTGCTTCCCTGGCTTTGGCTCCTACGACTGTAGTGTGCTCTCTGGTAAGTGTCCCTGGAATATGCGCATGTTTGACTCAAGTCGCATCTGATGCTTGATTGGCTTAAGACTAATACATACCTAAGTGTTTACGTTGCGCTGAGGGTCCACACTGACCATGTGATACAAACGCAGCAGTCTGCTCAAGGGTCTGGGGAGAGTGCCTCCCAGAGAAATTTACAATTCGGTATGTAGCAGACACTCTTATCCAGAGAGACTTACAAAGTATTACAGCATCAGGAGTGAACATACAACACTGGCAGGGTCAATGATTGTGTGCCGGAGCATAATTATTGGTGACATCACAAACGTTGGCCTTCAGACCTTCAAATGCCAAGTGCATGGACACTTTCTGACTACACCAATCTACTGACCCAGAGCTGCACTGAACCATGATTGGCCTGTCGGACATTCTGTTTACATTTGACTTGGCTATTCTTCATAATTGTGCACAGTATACAGTGTGCGCCATAATTAATTGGACAGTGACACATTTCTTGTTATTTTTCTTCTGTACTCTAGCACCTTTAATTTGAAAGGATACAATGACAATGAGGTTGAAATGCAGACTGTCAGCAAATCGATTATATTAACCATTTAGAAATTATAGAACCTTTTGTACATAGTCCCCCCCCCCCCCATTTTTGGGCATCAAAATATTGGACAGTTTAACATAGTGTAGAATAAAGTAATAATTTTTAATACTTGGTTGCATCTCCTTTGCATGCCAGGACTTTCCAAACAATATCATGATATTTTATTTTCTGGTAAATAGTACAAGCAATACTATAACTTCTCTGCATTTGAATGGATCTCTATGGAAATTGGGGGGTGGGACTAGATTTTGCTGTAAATTATGCTGGAACAGTATGGAATACATGGTTGGTGAAATGGCTGTATGTCATCAAGGGTCTGAGGTATCAATCGAGCCTCAAACCATCACTCTGCTGCCAGATATGCAGTAGATATGGCTGGATCACTTTAAGGGTTGTTTCTCCTGACAAATATTTTCTATTGAAATGGAAAAATAAGTCAGGAGAAGAAATCCTTCAAGTTATCCATCCATATCTACTGCATATCTGGCAGCAGTGATGGTTTAAGGCTTGTTTGATACATCAGACCCTTGATGACTTAGAGCCATTTAGCCAACCATGTGTTCCATATTGTTCCAGTGTAATTTACAGCTAAATCTAGTCCCACCCCCCAGTTCCCATAGAGAACCATTAAAATGCAGAGAGGTTATAGTATTGCTTTTAGTAGTACCAGATAATAAGATATCAAGAGTCTTTTCATATGGTTGGGTCACAGACAGGAAGTCATGGCATGCAAAGGATATGCAACCAGATATTAAAAATGATTACTTTATTCTACATTATGTTAAACTGTCCAATATTTTTTGACACTTGAAAATGGGGGGGACTATGTACAAAAGGTTCTATCATTTCTAAACGGTTTATCTGATATGGATGAAAATACCCTCAAATTAAAGCTGACAATCTGCACTTCAACGTCATCGTCATTGTATCACTCAAAGTGCTAGAGTACAGAACCAAAATAACAAAAAATGTGTCACTGTCCAATTAATTATGGCGCTCACTGTATATAAAAAAAACTCTTCTACTCATAAAAGTGTTCTCACACATACAAATCCCAGGACTGCCCTGGCTCATTGGATAGCTTGTACCTACACCTTGTTATGTATTCCCTGTTGTAAGTACAGCAAAAATTACTGCCAACCTGTCTGACATATCTAACAGTGGTGAGTGTGTCTTTGAATACAGAATTTAGGGTCAAATTCTGTCCACCAGATTGCAGCCTCCCATAAATATCTGAAATACATATGTTAGTCAATGGCATGTCTTTCCTTGCATTGTTGCACACTCCACACCACCTTCTTGGTCTCTTTCTCTTCCCTTGCTTTCTGGGAACCCAGTCTATAAAGAAGCAAGTGATGATTGACCCAAACACCAGCCAGTAAATAATAATTTACCGAATAATTCTATGATCAGGAAAAACACATTGAAAATAGTATCCATGCGTATGCATCTTTATAATCCATGAGTGTTTATTCAGGCAAGAGACAGTTGTACATTTCAGTTTTTCATTGTTTGTCAGTGAAACTTCTCTCTCTTTTTTTTCCTCGTGTTCCCGGCGTGTTGTTTGGTTTTCTGATATTGTGCCGAAGATCAGATCCCAGAGATCACAGAGCTGGAGAAAGCAGGACTCTGTGATGTCCGGCAGTATGACTGCTCCACCGTCCGTGTTTTTGGTCTAGGGTTCAAAGACTCCTTCGAACTTAAATGTGAAGTTGTGAAGGAGAAGGTACACTTTTGCCCCTTTTATCTTTGAGCTAGTATGAATGAACTAGATTTACGTTATTTGAGAAAATCACAAGACATAGTTTTGACCTGGTTTACCAAAATGTAATTTCTTGCTTCAGAAGTAAACAAAAAGTGTCATCATTCATTGGCCTCTATTTAATATTACTACACTGTATTAAAGGCTTACATTTGCGTTAGTTTAATATTTTCTACCTTACATGTTTCATCAGTTTCAGCCACAAGCTGATGCTGTTGTGTAAGAGACATCAGAAAGAAATAGTGAAATTAATCTCTCAATGTTAAAGATAAAGCTACGATATAGATGACTTTTAATTTAATAGAGGCCTCTGTCACATCGCAACATGCATACCAATAACCTTTTCCCATCCTATCTCTGTGTGTGTGTGTGTGTGTGTGTGTGCAGTTTATCAGTGGGGAGTGGGTACTGGAGGACCCACAGTTCATTCCAGCCTCCTTCCTTAGTGCTACCTCCCTGGACTGTAGGCTCCCTCTGCAGGGCGGCCAGTCCTTTGATAGCCCGGACTTGGATATGGTGGACGACAAACCAATTGCCAAATGGCAAATTAGAGTGAGTACCAATTATTTGGTTCATTTTGGTAGTTGTGTGGACCAGTGACTTGGGTTGTGTCCATGAGGTTGACATGTTAAAAAGTGACATCTTTTTGCTTAGTAGATATTCTCATCCAGCTTTACTTAGCCTATATAAAAATATTAGATCTAACACATTCTGTAACCAATTTATACAGCTGTTTGACTGGAACAACCACTGTGAAATACCTCTTTAAAGGGTGCGACTTCCAGTCATATAAAGCCCCTCAACCACGGCACCACATAATTTATTATAACGTTTTGTATGTTTACATTTTAGGTTTACTTTCTTATGAACAATTTCTTTTACATTTATGTCATTTTTATTTGGATATGTTGCATAATTTAAAACATTTTTATTAAGCAATAAATAAAAAAGGATTGCATGCTCTTAGATTGATATTAAGACAAGTAAATAAAACACAGTCACTTGGTGAAACATTTAAAGTGTAATCAGTAAATTTCAACAAAAATGTGTGTCATTAACTATGAATTTAAAGCTATGCCATTGTAATTGGTAAAGCATATGTAGTTGTTGGTTTCTGAATGTCAGACCCTTCCTGTAGGTGTCCAATGATGGGTACAGCTTCAGCAATGCAAAGATCCTGACTCTGTTTGATGGTGCGTGTCAGATCTGCACACCCCACACTGAAGGAGTCTGTACTCTGAAGGTTGGTGACATATGTCTGCTTTCTACTGCATGGAGACATTACGGCAGACAGTGTGGAAACGTTTGTTGGTATCATCTATATGCTGAACTTATAAACATATCTTTACTGCATAAAGAACGTACATCTCTAAAAATGTAGAATGATGAGGACAAGACCATTCCTCAAACGCAGTCAGATAATAAGGCGGACTCACCTTAGCTCAGCTTTACAAATGGCCACCTCAAATTCAAAGTGTTCTCCATTAAGGACATATATTGTTCAGTTAAAAAACATAAAACAAAACCAACACAAATGTATGCAGTTGTATTGGCAATTCAAACAGACTTTATTGGACTAGAGAGTATTTACGCTTGTCTTCAGTGGCATTTTAGAAAAGGTCCCAGCTTGCTGACACCCATAAGCATTTTCATCTCCAAAGTATATTAAGTAAATATATTATCAGTAAATTGGCACTTTAAGGGCCTGATTTACTATGACCTTTAGCATATGCAAAACCTTTTAGCACACACAAAACTAATAACTCAACCAATGATTGATGAAAAACAAATACAACAACAAACAATCATTGGTCATGTTATTAGTTTTGCATATGGTAAAAGGGATTTGCGCTCACTAAAGGTCTTAGTAAATCAAGCCCTATGATCTGCTGTGAAATATATTACTATATTCCCTAAAATATCCACATATTTACAGTATAGTGCAGTATATTCCATTTTTAAACATGACATGCCCAAAATGAAACAGTAGTCTGGGCGCATGTGTGTTTTTACTTTTTTTTTGTGACATCGACAATATATAATATATTAGCTGTGGAGGTACCATATTTATTCATCAAGCCACTGGCCTGGCGTGCGCTTTATTTGTCATGATAAGCTCTTTATTAGTCTCATAATCATAACTTGGGCACTTTCTCTTTAAACAATCAAATCCATTCAGGCCTGAGTCATAAAATATAACTGATAGAAAGCCAAAATAACATGATGAAAATGAAGGGCCCAGCTCCTTCTCTTGGTGCTTATATTTATTAGCAATTACATTTAGAAAATGTATCAAATGTGCCCTGCAAAGTACTGAGTATATCAAACAAACTTTTGACGTGTATAACAAGTTGGCAGTATGCCTTGAGTCATTTTAATGTGTGCAGTATGTCAGTTGGACAGTTGCACAGGCCTTGTGGGCAAGATGAAGAGTTTGGTACTTAACCTGTTCTTCCAACTGTTACTATTCTCTCTCCCACCGTTACTGTGACTCACATTTCCTCAAACACAGGAAACAATTTTGCGTTTAAGTTTAAATTACACGTACACTTAACATATTCAGGCTCCCTGCTGTGTTTCGTATCAAAGCAAAGAAAAGGTTCTTGTCGGCCTGCCGGCATTTGAGAGGGGGAAGGGAGGATTTTCTGTTTTAACCCTTAAAATTTCTCTGTTTTGACACACACTTTATATATTAACACACAATTCTGTTCTCTTATTTTGCTATTTGTTCCCCAGGATACCATAGATCACTAAAAATGCGGAACATAATGTAGTATTATGAGGAATATGACAGTATGATGCCTGTATAGTTATACAGTATATACATGTGCCCTGACTCCCAGCTGTAATGTTTCTCAGGAGAAGACATGCAACATTGACGGACTGTGCTACGGAGAGGAGGACCTCAATCCTAGCAGCCCTTGCCTGGTGTGCCACCCAGACACCTCCAAATTCATGTGGTCAATCACAGAAAGTACGTCCATCTCACTATTATTTTACAATTTTATTCTTAAAGCATGGGATATATGTGTATCTATGTAGGTTAATCCGGGTGTAATGGTATCTCCACCTGAAAACAATGATATTGTGACATAACAGGCCCAATCCTTGAATGCTGAGTCATTTTGAAAGTCACTCATTTTATGTCCTGGTCATGCTTTGTGAAATGATACGGACAATATTACCCTAATAGCATTATGTATTGCTCTGATATATATGCGTATTATGGTGTTCCTAACATACGGCTGCATTTTATCTTATGTTTACATATGTAACTTATGTTTGAGTGCCATTAGGGATCCCATCCTTGCAATTGCACTGGATTCAAGTTCTTTATCTAAGAGGAAATTGCTATTTGGTTAAAAATAAATCCCTTTTTGAAAAAAATGTATAAAATAAATTAAAATAGACCCGGACAGAGTAATCTGTCGCCATATTATAATAAAGTTACTCTATATATGAATAATATTTCCTCAAGCTGACTTGACATTTAGATTGAATTGAGTGTACATTATTTTAAACCCACCGGGTAATGTAGATCTTAGCACTTGTTTCTACAGTGTAACAGAATGAAACTTACAGACTTCCTCAGAGTTTCTAAGAGTTCTTTAATGCTATTTAAAATGCACTTACGCACTTTGAATTGTAAGTCACTCTGGATAAATAATGTAATGTAATCTAACGCCATGTTCAGTGGAATGTATTGTATGCGGGCTTGTGTTCATTTGTTCATTCATTCCGGTGGTGCTCTTGCCTGGTCAGAGAATGAGCCCCCGGTGTTCCAGGCAGTCCAGGCCAAGCTGCAGACCTTCCAGGGGGAGAACTTTGTGTACCAGTTTCTGGCATCGGACCCCGAGGGCTCGGCAGTTCTCTTCACTCTGGAGTCCGGCCCGAAGGACGCCGTGCTCTCTCCCGCTGGCCTGCTCATCTGGAAGGTGTCGTCCATCTTGCCGCAGAGCTTCGAGTTCTCTGTGACTGATGACTGCAGTGCAGAAACAAGGGCGTTCGTAGAGGTGCGATTCAAACGAAGAAACCTACGCAAACATGTAACATTTTGTTAATTTGTTAAACCAGGCTTTTAAGTGATTATTTAAAACTGAAGTCACAACCTGACCCACAAACCCACATAATGTAGCGTGTGGATATATCCATACGCTCCATATATTCAATACACATAATGTAAGTAAATAACATGTACACAGTGTATGCAATTTACGGCCACAAGAGGGAGCTCTGAAATCTAAATCTCTTCTGGCTTTCTCAGGACACAAAGAAAAAGCCTGTTCTTGTGTTTGTGAGCAGCAGTGAATGGCCGGCCGGTAGCAGTACCTCTATGTGCTTTCCAGGTCTCAGTGCGGCCATGCAGCTGTCAGAACGGCGCTTCCTGTGTCACGGATATTAAATTCCCCCCCGGGAGCGGAGAGTACCTGTGCGTCTGCCCTCCAGGGTTTGAGGGGGAGAGATGTGACGTCAACACGGACGACTGCGGGTCCAGCCCTTGTCACTTGGGCAGGTGTGTGGATGGACTTAACTCTTACTCCTGCATCTGTCCACCTGGACTGACAGGTAAAAATAAAGCACTGATGATGACTGATATTTTAAAACTTGAATTCGTTTTTAGATATTAAATTAAGTAACTGAGCTGTTTGTCAAACCCCAGTACCCACTGAAATTATTCATGATTATTATTATTGTAGATTTTATAGCTGTCGTTTATTATATGTTTGTCTCATGGTTAATTACAATAATTGCAGCAATGTAGAAAACAAAATACAGTACAATATTGGAAAATTACAATACAGTCTTACAAAAACAAGCATACGTTCAGAACATATGACAAACATTAGACTACACTATGTCCTACAGGTACATCCTGTGGCGAGGATGTGGACGAATGTGCTTCAGCACCTTGTTTCCCTGGAGTTGGTTGTAACAACACTTTGGGGTCGTTTGTGTGCGGACCCTGCCCTGCCGGATACGCTGGAAATGGGCGGAGCTGCAAACGTGAGTTCAGCCTTATTAAGCTGCTGCACGCTTCACACCACTCACACTTCTATTAAAGAACAATCAGATTGAGCAGGTAAAGGTAAATCTGGTGGGCGTGTTTCTCATCCTCTTCGTGAAGATGATGACCGTGATTCAAACCCTAGTGGGAGGAGCCAGGGATATCTCAGACCCAAAACTGGTCCTGCATCACCATTGGACCTTATAATCACCTTGCACCTATACATAAGATATGATGTGTCGTATATCACTATTAGAAGGTATTTTATTTTTGTTTCGCTGAAACAACTTCACAAAGCGACCCTTGCTGTTGGAAGGTTCCCTCTGTTTTAGTTGTTGTGTGTGGTTGCAGTGGCCCTGAACCCCTGCTCCAGGCGACCGTGCTTCCCAGGTGTGCAATGCTTTGAGAGCCCGCACCTGTCCGCCGGCTACACCTGCGGGCCCTGTCCATCTGGGCTCCATGGCAACGGCCACACCTGTACGAGGGGCACTCCAACTGGTACGAAGCCACGTGCTCACCCTGTCACTCATGAGGCATCGATCCTCTTAGAATGATTATGGTTTTATCAGTGTGAGTCTCCTGTCATCATTTATAGACACAGAGTTTATAGTTGAGATCTCTCTTAAAGGAGGTTTTGAGTATGGTTCCGGTTCATTTTTAAGGTCCTCTAACTCCCAGTGTTTTACAGGGCAGAGGCCTGTGGATGGAAGCTTCCAGGCTGGCGAGGTGGAGTCCATCTGGGACAGGCGACTGTTCTCCAGCGACAGGAGGACTCCCACAGGCACACAGGACAGGGGGGCCTCCAGAGCCGGGACCCCGACGGTCCGCAAGGCCGTGGCCGGCCGAGACAGGACCCCGCCTTCACACGCCGGTCCACAGAGGAAGGTTCCCCAACGCCCCCTGGTGACGTGCGCCGACTCTCCCTGCTTCTCTGGCGTTCCCTGTGAACCCTCCCGGACGGGGTCCTTCAAGTGCGGCCGCTGTCCCTACGGATACACCGGGGATGGAATAAACTGCAGAGGTCACCGGAATCTTCTCTGCTAACAATACCTGCTTTCACTTTGTCTGTAATGTTACGATACATTAAACGTACAGTGCCATAGCACACTCACTTGTTCTAAAGTTGACATTATATGACATTACTATGTGCTCTTTAATGCGCTTATCCCAGGCAACTTGCACAGCAATTGGTTATTATCCATGTAGAGTGTAAAATGACAACAGATATTAAATAATGTTTTACAGCTGTGTGTCGGTACCCCTGTGGAAACAACATGGAGTGCTCCCAGCCGAACACCTGTACCTGCAAGGAGGGCTACACTGGATACGGCTGTCACATAGGTGAGAGAGAGAGAGTATGTGAAGCTGAGATGGGATATTATGCTTGAATTTCACTCGCACTTGACTGATGAAGACTAAGTGAGACCAGGGGCCACGTTATGTATTCAAGTGAGTCTCGGTTTGAAGCTTAAGGGTGTCATTTTGGGTTGTGTTCATAAGAGGATCTGGGCTGTGTGTGTGTGCTTTGGCTCGGTCATCCCCTCTAGCCTGGTTCTGTTGAGATAGCGGCACAAAAACACACTCTGACTGCACTGTGTCCCCTGCAGCTGTGTGCCGGCCCGACTGTAAGAACCGAGGGAAGTGTGCGAAGCCAAACACGTGCGCGTGCGCCCTAGGGTACAGCGGGCCGTCCTGCGAGGAAGGTAATCGTACCAACACGCCGGCCACCAGCCAAAAAACCCTGAATCAGACATGTACAGCATATGAACAATAAGGGCTGCTGGAGCATTGTCAGAGATTATAATAAAATCCAAGATGTCTGATTTTGAACAGTATGCTTTAAATAATAATAATGTTATCCCTACATTGTTTATCATGAAGTACCATAAATGCATGATGATCGGTATTTATTGTTATGCCATAATGGAGTCCTCAGCTGTTTATTAATATCTGGAAAATATAAATACTACTTTGATATACAAATAGGTTTGAAAATGGGCACAAGTAGTCTGAAATAATGAGATTATATAAAATAGTGGTATCTGGACTGAAAAAGTGTTTAAAAAAAGAGTTTGAAAAATGAGCCGGGTAAATTGATCTCCTGCGTGACAAATACTCTTTGAGTGGTTGCAAGGATTTCCAGTGATTTTAGATATTGACATCTGGCATGTGGGAGAGAGAAAGAGAGAGAAATAGAGAAATAGAGAGATAAAGGGCTTTCCTGATCTATTCTTTCATCTTCTTGCCCAGCTAACTGTGAGCCACCCTGTCAACATGGCGGAACCTGTCTCGCCAGAAACCTCTGCACCTGTCCCTATGGCTATGTGGGACCACGATGTGAAACAAGTAAAACTTATTTAATCCAGTCTAATTTTGTTACAAATTAATAAGTGTATTCTCTTTATACTTGTGTATAGGCCCATAATGGTATTTAATAATGCATATGTGATTGCTGTAGTACACACCAATTGTAGGCTGTAGCTGTGCTTAGGCGAGCGAGTCTCTGATGTGCTCCACTTGCATGTGTGTCTCTCTGCAGTGGTGTGTAACAGGCACTGCGAAAACGGAGGAGAGTGCTTGTCTCCTGATGTATGTAAGTGCCAGTCAGGCTGGTACGGGCCCACCTGTAGCTCAGGTAAGTCTTCCCTTCCCACTGTTTAGTCAAGAAACCGAACTTTAATCTTGGGGAAGCTAGGGTACTTGGCATAACATTGTTCCACTAAAACTTCTAATAAAGTCATTTGTAGAGGTCTAAAAGTACTAAAGGTAATGTCAGATGTCTGTAGAATGATATTTGCGCTTACATACAGGTTTCATTGTTCATGTATGTATGTCCTACTATACATTTTCTTTACTTCCCAGCTGTCTGTCAGCCAGTGTGCTTGAATGGAGGGAGCTGCATAAAGCCTGATGTATGTGTCTGTCCCAGTGGATTCTATGGCTCTCAGTGCCAGATTGGTAAGATGCTGTCTATCAGACACATGTCACTGTACTAGACTAGTAAGATGCTGTCTCTCTCCATACTATGTCTAATCATAATAATAATAATTACATTAGAGTGATATGATCATTTTGCCAGGATCCTGACTTATGATGAATATGTGCAAAAACGTCATTTTGGAATGTGTTCTGCACACTCCAATGACATCTATTCAAATTGAAATTGTATTCATGTGAAACCAAACTCCTTGGAAAATGTGGTTGTGCATCATTAGGCAGTTCAGCCGATGAGCTAAATAGATTTTATTGAATGTGCATCAACAGCAACTAAAGACCACCTGAATTTGAGATATGCATGTGTGAATTTCTCAGGTCAGAATATGAAAATAAAAAAAACTTTCAAAATATAGCAAAAATATTTTCTTAAGCACATATTAAGTGCTGAACATCTCCAGGTTTGAATTGTGCCCTGTGTTAAGGCCGTGCCAATGTGCTGTACAGTTGATATTATTTACAGACGCTGTGTATGCCCTGTTTGTGTTCCAGCTGTCTGTAGTCCCCCTTGTAAAAACGGTGGTCAGTGCATGAGGAACAATGTGTGCTCGTGTCCTGAAGGCTACAATGGAAAACGGTGCCAAAAGAGTGAGTATTTCCCTTCATATATTCCACCTGAAAACAGATGTGTCTGGTTTTAATATTATCAAGGAGTTGCTTCCATCTCCTGTTTATATATGTGCATTTCCCTAAGGGATATGTTAACTTTCCATGGAACAGGGAAATACGTACAGTACCTGCTGCACATTTAATGTAGTGTGTGTGTGTGTGTGTGTGTGTGTGTGTGTGTGTGTGTGTGTCCTCTAGGTGTGTGTGATCCCATGTGTATGAACAAAGGGAAGTGCGTGGGCCCTAACGTCTGCTCCTGTGCATCTGGCTGGAGGGGGAAGAAGTGCAGTGTCCGTGAGTGAGATACGTTCATCCTATTCATCCTCTACCTCAGGCTCAGGTCACTCCATGCCCAGTGAGTGCCGCCGTATCATCTGTGGCGTTTGATGGCAGCGTTTCTTAATGACCTGTAAGGCTGTAGTAGTGATTAGGGCAATGGAGGACACTAAGGGCCTTTGGTTTTACATTCTCTTGGGATTGGCTTCAGTGTTTTTCTCAGTTTGTAGCACTTACATTTTTTTATTTCAACAAATAAATATTTTTGGATTTAGCTTCTTCTTCCTCTTCTTTTCTTCCTCTTCTTCTTCCTCTTCTTCTTCCTCTTCTTCTTATTCTTATTCTTCTTCTTCCTCTTCTTCTTCTTCTTCTTCTTCCTCCCATGTGCTGAGTACAGCGGTGTGCCTGCAGAAATGTAAAAATGGTGGGGAGTGTGTGGGTCCTAACACTTGCCATTGTCCAGCTGGATGGGAGAGTCTTCAGTGTCAGACACGTGAGTCTCCTATAATCCTTTGAACCCTGTCAATCATAGTGATGCTCAACCTTTCTGGTAACCTTGACAACTAGCAACTGTTTTACAGCGATATGCAAGCAGAAGTGTCTCTATGGTGGCCGATGTGTTCTACCCAACTTTTGTCACTGCCGCTCCGGCTACACAGGCATTGCCTGTGGGAAAAAGGTAACGTGCAGTTCACTGCCTCTGTATGTCTCAAACAAGTCACTGAGCATGTTTGATTCCGTTTTTCAATAGCAGTTGACCATCCTTTACTATCTCACAGTCTGCCGCTCAGTGGCTTTTGTATGTTAAAAGAATATGGTTAAATTAATACGATTTGGCCCATATTGTAATGATGTTTAAATAATGACATTAAATAATGTTTAGTAATGATAATCATAATGAGGTGATTGAATTAATTATGTTGTATAATGGAATGTTCCAGGTTCCACAGGGATGAGAAGCTGCAAACGTGATAAACTGCTGGGAGTCTAAACCCATGAGAAGTACAGCAGAGAAAGTGCATTGTGTGTGTGTGTGTGTGTGCGCGTGCATGCATGCATGCGCATGTGTGTGTGTGTGTGTGTGTGTGTGTGTGTGATTTGCTTTGAGAAGCAGAAAATCAGAAATAGGAAAATATTAAGACTTTTCTCTTCTGTCACTACCTCATGACACTGTGTACTGTGTTTTTTTTTTTTTACTTAACCCACCTTTAACCTTTGACCTTTGTCTCAGTGTGATCTTTGTCTCATAATGTGATTGATATGTTCGAAAGTTTTATTCAGTCCCAGCTTTATCATATAATGCTACGTAAGTTCATTTTTAGTTTGTGTGTTCATGAGGGTATGTTTTCCATTAAGTGATATGCACTGTGTCATTTTACACAATACTATGCCTGCAACAATGTTAAAGTATACAACAGTCCCTATTTGTTCATAATAGTTTCATAACCTTTCCCTGAAAGCAAAACATATAAAACTTGTAACATGTTTAAATGTCTACTTGTGAGTAATTATTATTTTTCTCTTTCATATCACTAGATATTAAAGAGTAAATGTAAATTTACTTAAAAGATCTTGCGCGTTGGGGAAAAAAAATCTAATGAAGACAGTTTAGCTTGGATCTGTATCAGTATTTTGGAGCATAAAACCAACCTATTCTGAAAATAAATTATAGTTGTTGAGTATTTTAGATATATTTACATTTGCTGTAAATCAAGTATTTTTTAAATAAAATATTTTTATCTGTATTTATGGTTTATTGTCATTGACATTTGTTCATTGTAAAATCTACAAAGGCGCTAGCAAGACAGATGTTCCCAGATTTTGTATGGGAAAGTTGTATCGTGTGATTTAAGCAACCCCACATTTTGTGTCAGTAACAACTTAATTTGCATGTGAGAGCTAATTATTTTTTTAATACAGCCAAGGTATCAGTTAAGGCTTATGTGCATTTGTGTAAATACTGCTAAAGATACTAAGGTATAGATTTTTTTATTAAAATGACAAAAAATCTACTCTGTACACAAAGATCATTCACTGTAAAGGCCAAATTCACACAACAAGAATACATTTTTTACACTAAATTGTCTAATCTTTTAACACTAGATTTTGTCCAAGGAATCCTTTTCTCACAAATGTCACTTGGGAAAGTGATGCAGGAATTGATGGATAGTTGCATTCTATTTTACAAGATTATATTGAGTTAGTTGCAATGCAGGGTCTCATGGTGTATGTGTGCAGTTGTCCTGGATGTATTTATGCACTTTTGCCTTTTATTAAATTTCACACAAGACAGAGAGTGATCCATTTTCTTCTCCCCACTGAATCATTTTTTCGATGTCATATATATATATATATTTTTTCTTTTTCTTATTGCTGGCAAGAAAAAAATGGATTATGGCA